>LZPO01017558.1:0-13893 GCA_001675575.1 Neotoma lepida | reverse complement strand
ATGGAAAACAGCCAAGAAAGCCACCCAACATCAACCCCTGGCCTTCACACTTGTATAGTCAGGTTGTGCACCTACACCCATATGCATAATGCCAANNGTGTGCATACAGAGTATTTTATAACTGTATCCAGCATTTCTAGATAGTTTTACTAAAATGTTCATTTAAGTTAAAGAGCCTCTTCTTCCTATTGCAGAAATACTAACTCTTGTTTCTTTATTGTTAAATCTAAAAATACTAGAAGATACCTCAATTCATAAACTAGTACTTAATATACATACCTAGTAATTTTCAAATAGAATTAAGTTTCTTAAAAACAAAATGAAGCTGAAAAGCAACTTCATTCTTTAAGTTATTGTAGTAAATAAACATGGACTATGCTTGCCCTAGAACACAGCGTGTCTGCAGGGCAGCTTTTCTCCAAACTTGTCAAAGTACATCACAAACACACTAATTAATCCTCTGGGGCCTCTTTTGACAAATATATGGTACAGCATTAATTAAACCTACCTGTGCTAATACNTCAGGGCTGTGCTGAGTTTCATGCCCACTTTGAAGTAGAAAAGCTTAGCCGTGACCACTGTGAGCACACCCACAAGTCAGGGAGAGGGACAGAACTAAGACTTGTGGTTCTTTGGGCAATCAAAACCACAACTGGACTGCAACCTAGCAGCTGGTTTAAAGACTTTTCTATGCTAGTTGTTATCTGAATGTAGTATTTCAAAAGACAAATGCTTTTATTCTTAAATGTTTTAGAGCAAAAGGAAAGACGTGATTAATTTGAATTCTAAGCACTTTAAAAATTCTCCTACTCCAACTTGTTTCCTGTTTCTCTTNCTAAATCAAATATCTAAGATTTACANCACTTCTATTGTANGTGTATTAATTAAGATTATTAAAAATCACAATTACTTAAAGAAAATATATAGACTTTCATTTTAGTTANGAGTTTCAGAAAATGATTTTTTTCACTTTTAAAATAAAATCATCAATTAAACCAGCTAATAAGGAAATGAGTATACACAGTTGACAAACATTTTCAAAGAGGAACTTAATGAAAGTAAAAAAGTAAGAAAGGATGGCCCAATGAGCAACGCCATATCCAAAGAACTATTGCATCTAACAACTCTGTTAAGCTATGTCATCTTCTAAACATACACAACACAAAGTCCCAGAGGCCCCTTCCTACTCCCACTAGTGGTTAACTGCACATCACTAAGAAAGCTAACTAAACAAACAGACCTGTTGCAGATCTGTCTGCTTGTCCTCTGGGATTTTTAATCCACATAGGATACATCATTATTTTAGTTGGTAAGGAAAAATACAACTATTTTTTCCTTTTGCCATATACTTTTTACTATCAGGTAGAAGACAAAGAGCATAAATATTTATTTGCCATTAACTTGATTTTCAATCTCATTTGTTATCACTTTTGGTTTCGTGGGGTATAAAAGTCAACAATAAAAGTCATTTCTCAAATTCTGAGATTAAACATTGCGATTTCTAAAAACAAATAAATAAATACATATAAGAGTCCTAGCTTTGATAACTAAAGTTAAGTAGAAAATCTGGAGCTGTGGCTCGCGCTCTCAACTATGGAGACTTAATCATGTTGGTACCCTTCATTGAAGCCGTCTTACAAGAAGGAAGACAAATATCAGCCCCTCTGTTTAACCGCATGCCATTCTGACTGACCTAAGACACACTGATGTCGTCAGATTGTGACTCAATCTCTGTTTTACAAGCGATGCAGCTAAGGTCAGGTAGGCGGTGGGACTTCCCAGGTCACCATGCAGTAAAGCCACTAGGGGAAGAGCAGACACTATTCCCCATGTTCTATTTTCAATCTAGTTCATTCACTTATATCACACTGCCCTCTAAGTTCACTACCGTAGAACAACTGCCTATATTCATTATTCTCCATTACTGATTTTCCTTGGCTATTGAAACATCAAACTTAAGAAGTTTGTGACCTGTTTATCAGACACCTTCTTAGAGCTGTGCCACAAGTTTGGTAAAGACAGCAGCTCCTCCCATGGAGTGAAGGGTGCCAGCTAGTCTGTAGCCCTGGAGACCAGCTGTAGTTGTGCACATCCCTGTGGGCCTGAAGAGTGGCATCAGAACTGTAGATGGTGGGAAGATATGCAGCAGGGCTCAGGGCAGTCCAATACTAGAGTGCTGGAGACACATTCATAGACACTGAGAGCATATAGCAGGCTGGGGGTGTAGCTCAGTAGGAGAGCATTTACTTATCATTCGAAAGTCCATGGGTTAGAACCTTGAAATTAAAGGGAGGAAGTGAGGGAGGGACCGCACAGCCCATAACAAGGAGTTTGAGAAGAAGTACAACNCCACCTGGCACTGCATTCTGGGAAGAAATTTTGGTAGCTATGTGCCACATGAAACCAGACCCTTCATCAACTTTTGCCTGAGCCAACTGGCACATGAACTGGGATACACATCCAATAATCCACTCAAAACTAAGGAATACAGTCTCCATTCCAAATTACAAGAGACTAAAGAAATCTTGGTCTTGCTGNGGGGAGACCTCCATCTTTGAACCTTCGTTGTGTGTTTTCCAGAGCAACCTCTTGTACTAGGCCACTAGAAAGCCATTAGCAAACCAGAATACATTTGTATTTTCTATTCCATACTTCTCTCCCCCAATTCCTTTTCTTTCTTTTTTTAAGATTTATTTATTTATTATGTATACAGTATTCTGCCTGCATGGATCCCTGCAGGCCAGAAGAGGGCGCCAGATCTCATTACACATAGTTGTAAACCACCATGTGGTTGTTGGGATTGAACGCCGGACTCCTGGAAGAACAGCCAGTGCTTTTAACCTCTGNGCCATCTTTCCAGCCTCTACAATCCATTCCTTTATTAAGCAAACCTGTGGGACTGAGGTGTGGAGCTCAGTGGTGGACCACTGACCTAACATGCACTAGGGTCTGGGATTTACTTCCATTGCTGAAAAAAATTTAAATAAATAAAAGAAACTTATTAGAGTTATATTTTTAAAGAGAGACAAATGTAACTTTCATAAAGTGAAAAGACACAGCTCTGGATTCTTTGAGTCTGAAATGGCCTTGACNTTCTTGATTTTGGTTAAATACCAGGTCANGTGCCTTATGAGGCCATTCCTGATACGCTACCAGGTCTTCCTTGTGTTGAGTTTGAATTCTGTGGACTCAGCCTTCTTATTGTATTGTACTAATTCTGACCTTATCACCAGAATGAAGAAAAGAAAAAACAGCAACATGGTAGAGTCCNTGGTAGAAACAAATGGATTTCAGACAGCTGGAAATAAATTTTCTTTCTGCCTTCCTAAAAATCCTTTCTCTTGGTTACAGTACAGTTGTGTGCTGTGTGACAAGTCTCCTCGCCAGAGGAGACTATTTAAGACTATACACACTGCAGTGGTTCTGTGAGATTATAGGGAGCTAAAAAATTCCTGTCTCCTGTAATATTACAGCAGTCTTCACGTCACAGTACAGAGCATTGCTTGCTTATTTGTGGCAATGCTACTACAAACAAACCTGCCCAACTGCCAGCTGTGTTAAGATATAACACGCATATCTATGGATGGCGCATCATAATTGTTCAGGATAAAAAATGTTACATCATGTGGGTCTGTTTTAGAACACTTCGTGCTAGTCGCACAATGATGACATCAGCCAACAATGCTTTTCTCAGAACGTGGGTCTGCACTACAGAGTCATTTAGCTACACAGACCTTGGGCCTTNGCTTTAGGCAGCTCAGGTGACTATGCTACTTGGGGGTTNGCTGATATTCCTCGCTGCCTCCCATATGNTATTATGAAGTAATTATCACATTTTCAATGATCTAGTCAACTTATTTAAGCTAATTAAAGTATGGCAAGAGCATACTGAAGAAACTCCAGGTGAAGATGGGAAGAATTATCATATTCCTAGCTATGTCAACCCAAAGCCTGGTTAATCTGTACAGGGTCTTTATTGTCTGTTTCTCTGTTCTGGAATGTTCTGGTGTCTGGGTAAGGAATTTCTGGGAAAGTCTCTAAAATTCTCGAGATGTGATTTCGATTGTTAAGTTCATTCTACAGGAATTTATGCAAAAATTCCCAAAACTGTGTGTAATTAGTTTAGGGACCTAAACTGAGCCAATGAAGACCTTTGAAATTTAAACCTGTGCTTTTCAAACTTTTAAAAATGTAAATCATCTGGACATCTTGTGAAAATAAAGATTTCAATCCAGTAATTGGNCCCAAGATGCTGCATTTTATTCACATAGTAGATGGCACGGGTTCTGCTGTCCCTACATACACTTTCAGTAGCGAGTATCTACTGCACACATCCCCCCTCTTTATTTCTAAATTCTTATTCTGTTGCTCTTTTGATTTTCTTCTGTTACTCTTTTTCTTGCTTTAAGTCATCTAAGCATCACCATGGCTGCTTAACTCCGGAGACAGCTGTGAAGCTTCCTCAATTCATAACATAAGCTATAAAAATAAGGCTTAGATAGCCAGTACATGGAGAATGAGAGACCTTGGGANAACCAGCCCTAAATGGGATGTCTCCATCAAATCCCTCCCCTCAGAGTTCAGAGCTCTGAACCCTGCAGAAAGGGTGGGGTTTAGAGGTCAACAGGAAAACAAGGCCCTCTAAATCAACATGAGCAAAGCTCATCTGAGCTCAAAGAGGCTGAGGCAGCAAGCACAGGGCCTGCCCAGGTCAGCCCCAGGTCTTCTGTGTATATATTATGGCTTCCGGTTCAGTGTTTTTATGGGACTCCTGAGTGTGAGAATTGATGGGTCTCTGATTCTTGTGCCTTCTCTTGGGCTCTTTTCCTTCTGTTGGTTTGTCTTATCTAACTTTTGAATGTGATAGCTTTTATTTTATTATATTTTATTTTGTTATATTCTATTACTATTATCCCTTAGAAGCCTGTTCTTTTCTAATGAGAGACAGAAAGGGAATGGATCCAGATGGGAGGAACGGTGGGGAGGACCTGGGAGGAGTAGAGGGAGGGGAAACCATAATCAGAATATATTACATGAGAGAAAAAAACCTTTTCAATAAAAGAGAAAAGAAGAAAACCAGGAGTCCAAGGCTAGCCCTTATTGCAGAGCAAATAGGAGGCCAGCCTGGGTTATACAGGATGTTATGTCTTCCAAAAAAAAGTTTCTAAATGATATATAGATTTCTAAGTGACCAAGAATGATATAGTTGATATAAATGGCATGATTTTTAAATTGCTATATTTCGTATCAATTACATATTTTCCTTAGGTTATGGTTCAACAAAAATTAAAAATAACCTTATGGTGTTAAGTTTCTTAATAGGAAGGAAGAGCTTGCTGGCTGTGCAAAGAGTCAACACCACGAATACACTGACTATTAATTACAAAGGGGATGACAGCTTGTGTGCTACTCTTTATAACCTGTCAATATCACGTCCTTTAAAGTCTATTCGCAAGGANACAGAATACCCANGAAATCCGGTTTCCAATGAACCAATACTAGAACTACNGGTGCCGTGCAGTGCTCTTTAAACCACTTCTAGTTGCAAGGCATTATATTTCTATCAAGTACCAAAATCCTCATAGGAATTGCTGGCTTTAGAACGAATCTATTAAAATAACTAATTAAATAATTAATAATAATTAAAATAATAAAATGTTAGCATTCGCACAGTGACAGACATGTTTTTNTAGAAGACTCTANAATCTCAGTGTGCCCACCAGNAAGTCGTAGTCGCTTTCTATGTGGGGAAACTGGAAGGAGAGAAGAGTTAACATTTAAAATGGATCCGAAGCTCCTAACTTGAAAGCCATCTAGCCATTACACACTGNGGTGCATTCATTGTTAAGCCGCGTTTGCCACAGGAACTGATTCCTTAAATGAAAATTACATAAAATAGCTTGTTTCGCAGTGAGACTTGGAAACATAGTTTATGCAATGTTAGCTTCTTGCCAATACGGCTGATAACACTAAGTACAATCCAATTGTGTGGCAGTGTTTTCACAAGGAAACTGAAATGGACCATTGCACGCCATCAACCAGGCAACAGCGCCTTCTAGTGGCCATATGNAAAATACTGAGAAATGTCATTGGGTCTCTCAAGTCGCAACATCTAAAATCTAGAAGCTAATCATGAAGGATTATATAAACTGTTGGAGAATTAAAGAGAATTTGTATTCAAGATTAAAAGATACTACCCAAAAGCTCCAGTCACCGCTCCANTTATGTATGTTCGGTCCCTGTTTTTTGGCTGGCACCATATTATTCTCATCCACAACAGGGCTAGGATTTTCCTCAGCCTCTTCCTGTAGTGTCGTGGCAAGGCTTGAATCCCCTTCATTTACTACCTGCAAATAAAAGCCAACAGTTTAAGTTATTTATCGACAAATGGCATTTTGAAAGAAAAACATGTTCCAAATATATAAATTACTTTTTAAATTAATTTATTTACTTTATTTTGTTGTTGTTTCGAGACAGGGTTTCTCTATATAATGGCTCTGGGTGTCCTGGAACTAGATTTGTAGACCAGGCTGGCCTCAAATTCACAGAGATCAGCCTGCCTATACCTCCCGAGTGCTGGGATTAAAGGCGTGTGTCACCACTGCCCGGCTAAAATTAACTTAATTTAAGCTTTCTGTTTAAAAACATTTAAATTATTTATTTTGTGTGTTGGGGGGTGCGCCATGAGTGCAAGTGGGGATCAGAAGACAACATCCGGGGATCAGTTCTCTCCTTCTATCATGTGTGTCCGAGGGATCGAACTCATGTGGTCAGGCTTGGGGGTAGGCACCTTTACTCATAAGTCAATTTCTAAAGAAAAATATTTAAACACTTAGAAGATGGAAATTAAGGCTGAAGAGATGGCTCAGTTGACAACGTGCTTCCTAAACAGGAATGAGGACCGGGACTTAAATCCCAAGCACACACGTATAAGTTGGGCATGTGCCTGGTTCTGGGAGGGGTTGTACAGGTGGACCTCTGGGGCCAGTAAATCTTGTTGAACTGGTAATCTGTGTGTTCAATGAGAGAGACCTTCATCAAAAAATAAGGTAGGGAGTGACTGAGGCAGACATGCCACATTGACCCTTATATGTGTGTATATCCCACAAACACATATATGCACACAAGAGACAGAAACTGTTGCAGAATATTATTTTAAGGTGTGTTACTTTTGTTTATGTTGCATTTGTTTAACTCTGTGAAGCTGTGTTGCTGTGCCTGTCTAAAACACCTGATGGTCTAATAAAGAACTGAACGGCCAATAGTGAGGTAGGAGAAAGGATAGACGGGGCTGGCAGGCAGAGAGAATAAATAGAAGGAGAAATCTGGGAGGAGAAGAGAGCTAGGAGCCAGAGAAGAAGGAAGACTCCAGGGACCAGCCATTCAGCTACACAGCCATTCAGCTACACAGCCACTCAGCTACACAGCCACCCAGCTACACAGCCACCCAGCTACACAGCCACCCAGCTACACAGCCACCCAGCTACACAGCCACCCAGCTACACAGCCACTCAGCTACACAGCAAGCCACGGAGTAAGAGTAAGATTTACAGAAGTAAGAGAATGGGAAAAGCCCTGAGGCCAAAGATAGACGGGTTAATTTAAAGTTAAGGAAAGCTGGCAAGAAACTAAGCCAAGCTAAGGCCGGGCATTCATAAGTAATAATAAGCCTCTGTGTGTGTTTACGGGTGGTGGGCCCGGCAAAAGAGCAAAAACAACAATGAGAAACTAATGCTTTGCTTCTACCACTCATCATTCATACACGTAGCAAATATCTTCCAACCACTACAGTTTGCTAGGTAGCTTAATTGGTACTAGAAGCACAAAAATAAGGAAAACAAAGTTCTTAGCCTCCTGAGGTTCATGGTCTGGGGAACAATAAACAATTTTAAAATACAATGTAATGGGAGTATGATCACCTTGGAGAAATATCTGTAATGTCAAGTAGGGTCTAATTTTAGGAATATACTACAACCCAACAACTTAATATGCACATGAAACCAAAGATGTCTTTAATGATAATAAAGTAGAAACTTCATTGCCCATTGATGGAGAAATTAGTGAATAAGCTAGGTTTATAAAAACATTGATGTTAAAATTAATGAATCCTGTGTCTCCAGCAGGCCTTAGGCGTCAGTCTAGAGGACTTGGAGAAATGATTTATGCTTTGTGAGGGATGTGGCCCATTGGGTGGTCGCTCATAAAAGAGCTGTAGAAGGGAGGTGGGGAAGGTGATGGGTAGCTGGCGTTGTAAGAGATCATGATGCACCAGGCCCTGTGAACACCGCCACTGCTTGCTGTTCTCTTTGCCTCTGCTACAACAAGACTGCTTCTTGGAGTTACAGGAGCACACAGGGCACCAGGCGTGGGTCAAAGGAGTAAGTCAACTCAGTTGAAGCTCGGGATTTTAAACCTTATGACATCACCATGGAAGGCCTTCACCCTAGTGATACTGATCTGTGGCTCTCTGGAGGAAGAGATTCATAAACCATGATTGGGTAAGGAAGACATCGTCTACATGACGTACATCCACCATGAAGAGAAGGGATGGACAAACCTGGATACAGGAGAAGAAATAAAAGAAAGTTTATGATTTGACCTAGTTAGAAATACAATATTTATTAAAAGAACTTTTTATATGACTCCTTCTCCCAAACCTTCAGAATTATTTGTCCAGTTTCTTTTCTTTTTTAAAAGGATTATTTATTTATTTATTGTGTATGATGTTTTGTCTGCATGTGTGTCTGTGCACTATGTGCATGCCTGGTACCCTTAGATGTCCTAGAACTGGGTTACAGATGGTTGTGAGCCCCCATGTGGGTGCTGAGAATTGAACCCCTATCCTCTGTGAGAGCAGCAAGTGCTCTTAACCACTGAGCCACCTCTCTGGCTCTGTCCTTAAAATGACTTAACAAAAAGGTTGACTTTTGTGTCTCTATAACATAGGAGTTGAAGTTCTGAATTAACTTCAACATCTACTGAAATACAGCCACTAGCCAACCTTTATGCCTATAGTCAGTATTGACTTATAATGTTTGGGGGGTTACTCAACACAAAACAAACAGCAAAGGTTATTGGGCATGCTTCTCTTTGACTTTGATCATCAAAATCACTGCCCTGGGTTGGTGAATGGTTCAGCAGGTGAGGACATTTCACTGCTAAGCCTAAAGACTTTAGTTCAGGATCCAGAACCCATTCGGTGGAAGGAAAGAACCAACTGTACAAGTTGTCCTCTCCCTTCTACACATGCAACATGTCAAGAGCATGCACACACACACACACACACACACACACACACACACACACACACACACAGAGTAAATAAATAAATAAGTAAATAGTGCCTTATTTAAATTCTTCATGGTCACCTGAGCCCATGAAAAGTTACTGCCCATGCTTTAGGTGGGTCCCGTCCAGTCTAGCCTTTCACAGACGTACCCAGAGCCTTGTCTCTTTGGCATTTTAGATCCTGTCAAGTTGACGATCAATATCAGCCATAACACCATCACATGCAGACTTTAAAGGAAGGCTCTCAACTGAGCCAAATCTAGGCTTTGTGGTACAACCACTGCAAGGGGGCGTGGCCTCCCTGTACTCACTGCTTACACAAAGGCCACAGTCCTGGAAAAGTCATTCCTCCCTTGAACCTTCTGTCCTCCAGAGAAGCAACTTGGGTTCAAGTGAGTGAGCAACAACAGACATTTGGACACTTCCCAAACAGCATCAAGCAACACTGCTACAAGTATTGGAGCTCTGTGGAGGACTATTGTGTCTCCCTTAACCAGATGAGCCCCTGGTAAAGGGCAGGCCCTATGGGTTGACCCANCTGACTGAAACTTCAGGAAATCCTCTTAACATTAACACNGAAATGCTCTGGCTAACAACAGGCTGCATCTGTACATTTTACAGATTCTCAGGTCATTGCCTGAGTGTTGCCCCTTTGCAGTGAACAGTTTCACTGATCCCCAAAGTATAAAGCAAGGTCACACATGTGTCTGTATATACTAGCTCTATAAAGACAAGGCCTCACCAGTCACTCCTGACCCTTCACAGAGTTCTAGATAGGCTTTGATAAACAAGCCTAGTGCCCAAGGCTTTGTTTATCCAAATAGGACTCTGAGCTCTTGAGCAAGGTTTTCAGCAGAACTTTCACTTTCCTCACTGGTTTCAGGCTTCAGACCACAGAGTGAGCATGGCAGCTTTCTTAAGATAAAATCCAGTTAAACAGTACTGGGGAGCTAGCGTACTAGGTAAGATGCTTGCCATCGAGCATGAGGACCTGAATTCACCCCTGGATTCCGCCCCCCTCACTCCCAAACACACACACAAAGGCCCAGCATGGTGGCATGCACGGTGAAGAAAAAGCAGACCCCTNAGCTCCTTGGTCTCTTGACTAGCCAGGCTAGCCTTATCTATAAGCCCCAGGCCAGTCAGAGGCCCTAGCTCAAAACAGCAAGGTGGTATCACCTGGAGAATGGCATGTGAGGTTCACTTGTGACTTCCACAGTGACTGAGCACTCNTACAGTACGTACATGCTTCTGCATACATGTGTGTACTTGCATACACACATAACAAAAGTTCAACTTATAAAAGAAAATGGTACATTTCAGTCATCCTTGAAGCCATGCATGACTTACAATAAAGTGATTTAATTTTTTTTGTTTTCCTGGAAGCTAGTTTTAAACCTCATCTCTCCCTCTTCTGGGCAGCTTGATAGAGAAAGCCTGTGCTCTTTCCTGTGGTGTGGGAGCGATCGTCACACAAAGCACTCCTGCTCAACTACAGAAACTCACTGAGATCCCCTTCTGTAGTGCCAGGAGTAGAGCTGCTCTTTACCTTGTTCTAGAAAGGCCTTCCCTGCCCTCCCCTAGAGACCTCAATTACATCAGTAACAGACACATCATTTCACACCTTTAAGGTTTGAGCATGGCATCATTAGTTCCATATTAGCTGTGTCAATCCCTCACTCTCAATCTGTCTCCTTAACTCCACACAAGGGATGACATCCACCACCCCCACCACCAACTCGGCCCATAGGTTCACTATCTTACTCTGACAGTTGATGGAAGGAGTTCACCTGTACCCCGTTTCATAGTAATGGTTGTGAATCTACCGAAATAATGCATTCATTCATTTGTTCACCCAACAATTGTTCGAACTGTACCCTTCGGCACACTAAAATACTTCTCTAAAATATGTACGCATGACCACCGTAATGCAGTGAGGATAGTCTTGAGCAAACGCAAGTCTCCTGCAACAAAAGGCTTTCCACCTTTAAGACCAATCACCAACTTTTTCCATGTGTCAGATAAGGTAGTAAACAAACGACAATACTAGTTGAAACAAAAAAACTAAGTTGAGAGCCTGGGGACTTAAACTTTGTGAGTCCTTTTAACGAGGGTTGATGGTGGGTGAAGGGAGGCTAGCAAGAGGGATCCCAAGTCAAAATCACAACAATGTAACAAGACTCACTGGGGTCTGGGGCTGAGACATCTGGACTGGGGGCATTTCGGGGACCAAATTCAAGCACTTAACACTCTCCCAGCCGGGAACAGGCTGGCGGGAGACACAGAAAACCGTTTCCTTGGTAACAACTTTTCGAATTACGCCGAAGAGTACGGGGGGAAAGGGAAGGCAGGAATTATTATCATAATCGGAGCGGGTTCAAACAACCATGCAGAGGAAACTGCCGGCGAAGCCACCTCTGGGAACCTGCCCCTCGAGGCCGCTTACCTGGCGGGCCGTCAGAGCGCCCTCCATCGCGCACCCTCCCTCCGAACCCCGCACGCGCGTCCCTGCGAGCCCCCGCCGGGAGAGGGCCGGCCAGGCGCGTGCCCGACGCGCGCTCCCGGCCACGGCCCTCGGAATCCCACCTCCAGCTCGGCCCGAGCGCTTTGCGTCCTCTGGCGGCAACTAGTGACTATTGCCTTCGGCGAAGTCCTTAAAAGCTAATTGTTCGCCGGGACATCCATCACACTTGAGTAGGGATCAGTGATGAGCCTTGCCTCCTGACACAGACTCCTGGGTCTGCTGGGAAGTGCAGAGGGGTGTTAGTCCTTCATAGGACCGGAATTTCGGTTTGGGAGGAAGAAAGTGTCCTGTAGATAGAATGGTAGTTCTCTGATGCGGATGTCCTCGACAGTCACTGAACTGTACGCTTAAAAACTAATAAAACAGGCGGGAGACGATACCACATGCCCATAATCCAAGCAGTAGGGAGGTAGGAAGACCATGAATTGGAGAGCTGACTGGACCACATTGTAGTTCAAGACCAAATGAGACCCTGTCTCACAAGAAAAAAGAAAAAAAGTAAAACAAACAAACAAAAACCGAAAAAACCTCTGGTAAAATTTTATGTTTCTCTTTTATACCTATAAAACTCACCAAGCAAACTCCAATAACTACTAGAACAACCAGAACTAGATAGATTGAGCCTGGTGAAGAGGTACAGCCTGACTTCTAGCGTTGCCACATTAAAAATACCAGGGGGTTGGAGAGATAGTTCCGTCCTTGAGAGGATCAGAGTTCATTTCCCAGAACCCTCATCAGGCAACTCACAGCCTCCTATAACTCAAGCTCCAAAGCTCCATGGCATCCTCTGGCTTTCACCAACACTGCACTCAAGTGCACAACCCTGCACACACACACACACACACACACACACACACACACACACACACATCACTTTAAAAATCAACATAAAAATAAAACAATGGGAAGTGTTAGGATGAGCAATGTTAACATCTCACTGGGGTTGAAGGGTGGATGGTAACAGAGGTGATGAATTGGAAAAGGAAAAAGTACTGGGGTTGTGGACAGCTTGCAGTTATGATGTTAAGAGAATAAGAGTGTGTGACTGACTATGATTTAAGATGACGGAGGGAGAGGTAAGAAAAGCAGCAGCTTGGTATTGGAAGTCTTGTCTTAGTTATTGAAACAAGCATTATTGAAAGAAAAGAAACAAGTAGTGAAGATAGAGAGGACCATAAGCAAGGACCAGAGTTCTTCAGTCGGAAAGGAAACCTCAGCCTGGCACAGTGGCACATGCCGGCAATCATAGCCCTAAGGATGTGAAAGTAGGAAGAGTGGGAGTTCAAAGCCAGCCTCGGCTGGACCTTGCTACATAATGAGTTTGAGGTTAGTCCAGCTCCACAAGACCCTGATTCAAAACCAGGGCCCCTCAAAAAAGAAAAAGAAAAAAGGAACATGAATTGCAAGCTGATAGATGGCTATAATAGGAGAAGCAGTCACAGGTACAGTTTTCAGGTATGTATTTTAACACTGGGGTTTTAAGAAAGAAAGAGAACTGCCCTTTCCGTGGCTTTGGTGTGTGCTTGGGCGACTATTGTTGCATGACACATCACCCAAAACCTTAGAATCTGAAATCGAGAATAGTCATTCACTATCTCTTGTGGTTTCCATTGGTCAGAGATATGGGAACAGCATAGGTGGAAAGTTCTGGCTCATGGTCAATCACAAGACTGCCCTAGGTGACCATGTGGCGGGCACTCCAGTCATCAGACCACCTGGCCGAGCTTGGAGCATTCACTTCCAAAAGCTTTACTTACAGGGCTGGCAGCCTGGTCCTGGGTGTTGATCTGGGGCCTCATTTCCTCTCCGCTAGGGCTTCTCTTCAGGACAGCTTGAGTCCTCATGTTGTGGCCGTGGCTTTCCTCAGAATGTGTGATCCGAGAGACATAGGTGAAAGCTACAATGCTTTCTATGACCTAACATTAGAAGCGGCACACTGTTGCACTGCATTCTACTGGGGTCAATCTGCTTTGTGTCACTAACAGGGTAACTATACTGGACATGAACACAGCTAACTTAGGTGACACTAGAGAGAAAACAACCTGAGTGGCCTGCAGAGAGAACGAGATCCTCAGAGGAAC
>LZPO01017557.1:95321-112017 GCA_001675575.1 Neotoma lepida | reverse complement strand
TGTATTTAATAATATTGTAAAAATTAGCTTTATATTGAAGCTCTTCAGGGAAACTCAAACCATGCAAACTTTGAAAACATGAAAGGACTGGTTTCAGTACCACCATGACAGGTTAGACCTGTGGTAGGGGAGTGCTGGAAAAGCGGCAGGTGCATCTGTGTATCTGCTGCTGGACATCTTGGCTGATTCTTCTACTGGCTACCCTAAAAATGTGGTCACATACACAATGGAATTCTATTTTACTATAAAGAAAAANTATAATAACATAAAATGGATGGATCCGGAAAGTATGATATTGTTAGATTATATATACATCATTATATCTACACATGTATGTGTATATGTATGTATGTATAACTATAAATGGGATTAACCTGAGGAGAGTGGGGCGAAGAGACATGTGTGACTTGGAGGCAGGACAATGACTAGGGAGGGAGCATGTGAGGCGGGGCAGAGCCTGGGGGAGCTGAGGTGCAGGGAGAAGAATCAACTAAAATATTTTTAGTTTGAAAATGCTATAAGGATACCTACTATTTATTTGCTAATTCAAACTCTGAATTGAAACCCCTGTAGTTTGCTGTTGCCAATCCAGGATGCATGGAGCCCGAGGGTGGGGCAGAGCATCCTTGTCTGCTCACGTGCNGCCACTGCCCCAGCTGCTGAAGCACTTTCCACACATCCAGCCATCCCAGCTGCATCTTGTAAATAAGTCTAAAGAGAAGAAAGGGCAGAAGTATCATTTGGTCTTTGGACCATTAGTGCAAGACTCAGAAGCAGCTGTTATATAAATAAACTAAGTTCTCTTGGTTGGCTATACAAGGCTCAACATGGATGTCAGACAAGTGAGTTATATTCGTGGACCTGCTGGGAAAGCAAACACACACACACACACACACACACACACACACACACACACACCACAAACACACACATCCCGTATACATCACACACGCACATATACACCACACACATACCATACACACGCTACACACCACATAAACACACATCACATACCCAAACACATGCACCACCCACACCACCCACATACACAACACACACAACATACATACACACACACCACACCCCCCAACACACACGTCTCACATACATCTCACACACAGACACACACACACATACATACACACACACACACACACACCATACACACAAGAAAAGAAAAAATTCTAGGAAGAAATATGAAAAATCAGTTTTCAAAATTCAAAGTCTGTGTTGGAGATCAGGTTTCTAAAAATGCACCACAGCGACTCCCCAGACTCCATGAGCTTACTACTAAGCAAAACTACTTTCAAAATGAGTAATGAGGAAATTCNTAATAAATTGGTAGGGCAATAGCTAGTTAATATTCTCTACTTTAAATGAGGTAATCATAGCGGAACATTACCTTTTCTGGTCTCAGGCAAAGCAAAAGGCAAAAGCAGCGACTGAAAGGAAGGCAGTTAAGTTTGGGCCTACAATGAAGAGGAAGTGTCACAGAGATGAAGATGTTCCCAGCCAATAGAGCAGGTCGCCTTGATCAGCANGCAGTTCAAAAGGAAAATTAATTCTTTGAAAACAATTTGGAAAGGAACTCGGAAACCAAATCCAAACAATGCTCTGGGGCTGACATTTCAAAGCTGTNTTTGCTCTTTATTCGAATCCCTTTGGTACTGTTATCAAAGTGAAGACATGACATATGGAACCAAAAATATTCAGTGAGATGAAGAGTCGTCAGATGCGCACAATTGGATGAAGCCCAGAGATTACAATCTGGCTCACCCATACATCCAGTCTCAGCTCCCTAAAGACTTCTAAGAGCTGTCACTCACAAAGAGTCCATGGAGGAACAGCAAGGGGCAACTTTCCATGTCCTCCAAAGAGCACTAAGGAGACACCTGCCTATAGTGATTGACTATTTTAGAGTCTAAGGGTTTATAAAGGATGAAATCAACCTTGGACCCCAATTCTGCCACTCTCTGCTGCCTGCTTCTTCACTGGCTTCTCTTCTGACATTATTCCAACATTATTTATGTCTTTGTGGACGTCCAAGCACACAGGGAAATGTTAGTAGGCTCTGCATTTTCTTGCCTTTTGTCAGAGGACTTCATAGGAAGGTACTACGGAAAGGTTTTATAAATAACAATGGACTGTTACTGAAGAGATGTTTCCCATTGCTCACTTGCCCTTTTCTGATTTTATTGTTGCTTGTTTTCTCTGATATCCACTGCAGCGCCCATGGTACCAGATCATCTAATCCACAGGAGACATTCTCTAGTGGTAGAAAAGAAGAGCATAGTCATTTATTGAAACTTTTTTCTCTATGAACTTCAGCAATGTGCTCAAGATGTATTGTCTTTATACAGTTGACCAGTTACAATAATCTGTAATAAGTTATTTCTGTCTGAAGTGATCTTTGGCTATACCAAAACCATAGGTAGGCAGTGATGAATTACTTTACATTATAGAAACCCATTATGTATTGATGAATGGTATAGGCTGGGACCAAGATGGCCAAAGGCAGCAAGTGCTTAGCTTCACCTTCATGTCAACCGCATCTCTTCTGGGACAGGAAACACATCACATATAATGGACCATTAATTCCGCAAAATATGAATCAAAAGCACATGGGATGGTGGTGTAGTGATTTGACATGGTATCAATCAATCAAGAATGAATATAGAATCAGTCATGGAAACCTGGGCCTCACTGACAGAACTTTTGAGCCAACTGTACATTCTTTGCTCTCAGTAGATGGATTCTAGTCCTACTAGAGTTTCTCTTCCCCCATTTTACTTCACCCACGCTCACTCTACCTCATCTCCCTCTGCCTGCATCATCCATCTCTCTCTCCCTGCTGGATAGCACCCTACGTGGTTAAAATTAGCAGTGCAAGTTCCTGCAGAGAAAGAGCAGAGTGTCCCAAACGGTTGTCCACTTAACTGTAACAATGCAGTCCCCCAGGCTGATGCCTGTTACCCCACTCAGGGAGTTTGGAAGCCCTTTCCAGCATGCTCTCCAGAGACCTGGATTGAAAGAAAAGAATCCCCAGTAGATCTGGGCTTTGGCTGCCTGGAGAAAGGTGCAGCTTAGGCATCCTCTGTGACCTTCGGAGCCAACAGCTGCAGCAGGAGCCATTGGCAGAGTAACTCTTCTGGGGGCAAGACTGTGGGGCACACAGACAGAAGCCGACATCCACAAGTCTCTGATGTCAGTTCCTTTTGTTTCCGTGAAGCTACTTAATGAGATTCTTCATGCATAAAATTAATTTTTGCCCTCTTCTATCAGCCTTTACCACGATAGGATTTACTCACACTTTTGTCAGATTTTATTTATACATGCAATAAAGGGGACCCAAATCATAATGAAGGCTGTTATGGGCTATGATGGGATATACAAAGGGAAGCTGAGAGCAGGCAGCCATCCAGGCTCCCTTTGAATGCCAGGATGCATTATGCACGAGCTATCCCCTGCAGAAATGCCGAGTCCCCCCCACCTTCATCCAGAGCATTATCTCAAGTCAGATCCTAATTTGTTGCTGGGGGAGAGGGGCAGGAACAGAGCTATTAATAAACAGTGCAAATAATTAGGCTTCATGGGAATTTGGTTGTTTTCTTATATAATAGATTTGCTCTTCAATCCTTCTCAACTTTACTAGAATGCTCCACAGCCAGTGGACTGCTGCATCAA
Source organism: Neotoma lepida (assembly GCA_001675575.1). Classification (NCBI taxonomy): domain Eukaryota; kingdom Metazoa; phylum Chordata; class Mammalia; order Rodentia; family Cricetidae; genus Neotoma; species Neotoma lepida. The sequence goes on along the minus strand of LZPO01017557.1, from coordinate 108,333 downwards.
TTGCTTGCTGGGAACCTCTCTGAAGTTGGAATGGGAGTAGATCTGGACAACATGCTTGTTCCTCATAACCATTCTTGATCACCGAACATCGTCTAAGGCTGGGCTCTGTGCCAAGGACTGTACCTACGTGATTTCATCCAATCATCCAAACAGTTGGTAGGTAAAGTGAGGCTGCTGTCAGTCTCACTTTAAAGACAAGGAAACTAAGGCTTAGAGGGGTCCACAGCTGCTTAAGGCTGCATACAGGTCTTTGTGGACTTGTGCCTCCCCACTGTGTAACGAGAGATCCACTCCTTACTTTGACCATTCTAGGTCATGTTCTCTTCTATAGGCTAGAAATGGTGCTCTTCAGAACAAATATTAGACTAGACATAGGATATGGGTCCATTTACATCCATTTTTATTATGATTTCTCTGTCATGTCCTTCTGTTCGATAATGTGACAATGATCTGAAGGAACCCAATAAACTGTAGAATTTTTATCTCAGGGCATTATCTTCACATAGTTAACACCAGAGTGTGGAGCACGCATATGTTAGCTCACAGACAGAAACAACTGAACTCATTTTTCAGAGCTAAAACATTTGGGGTTTTGCCACCATGCAGTGAAGACAGAGATGGTCTAGGATTTCCAAAGTTATGAGTGACTGCCAAGCTGCTGTAAAACATCGGAATTTTTTCTTGCTCATCCTCTTCTTGCCAACACTGGAGATTAAGAATCACAAAGACAACCAAAATGGAAGTCCCGAGAGGTAGCTGAGCACCGGCAATTGGAGATGAGGAGTATCATGGTACCTCTTGGCCCTGGCCATGACAGGCATCTACCTGTGAAGTCCCTGAGACTTCCTGTGGCTTGGTGTGCAGGAAAGCTTACCTCTATTAGTAACTTATATTTACAACAAGAAAACAATGTCACTGGCCATTTAATCACAGGGCAGAGCATCAGAGACACAAAAGATTTTTGTTTCCATCATGGATTCTTGTCTTCAATGCTGCAACAGAAGGACCATGGCCATAATCACTCATCCATTAAAGAGACCTAACTCACAACCTGCAGTGCTCTGAGTACCATGCTAGACAGTCCTGGTAAGAAAGGAACGTGCTGAAGAAAAACCATGAAAGTGCGCACAGCCCAAATAAACAGTTATAGTACAACATGTTGAGGACTAGGGTAAAAAAAGAAAAGTGGTATTGTGAGTATTTGTAGGGTAGCCATATAGCTAAATATGAATGGGTCCTGGAGAAAGGTGTTCAATGTAGAAGGAAGGAAGGAAGGAAGGAAGGAAGGAAGGAAGGAAGGAAGGAAGGAGGGAAGGGAAATCGAAGATGAGTATTTGAGCTGAATATTGAAGGATGAGTGGAGCGATGGGACAGAGTCCTAACAAAAAACAGACAATTCTTCACTTACTATGCCATGCCTCATGAGACAAAGGCTGCTCAGTCAGACTCAGGACATCCACTCAAAGGAATTTTCAGTCACTCCAATTTGCAAAGCTTTGGTCACTAATGCATCTACTTCACCCCTTTCCTAATGTAGCTCATTTTCATTTGCTTCTTAAGGATCTCATTGTGAAATCTCTTGCTAATTCTCAGTCATGGAAACTGCAATGGAAGGGTGTTGAGAAAGAGCATGTACCTTTCGAAGCAATCAACAAAAAGAAATGATGAACAAGAATCTGGGGCCCTGGGGGACCCTCAGTCAGATGCACATGATTCATAGAGTGAGGCCACAGGATCAGGAAAGACATGGACTGACTCCCTAAGGAAAGATTTGTGGGAACAAAGCAGAGAAGAAGGTTAGCAAGGCAAAGCCTTTCCCTGACGAGTCTGAGCTCAGCAGAGGATTATAGAGATTACGAGTGTTATAGGGCACAGAAGAGGCAGCTTTTGTTTTCTTTGCAATCGTTAAGAAGTAAATGTAAAAAGGTAGAAACCGGAGATAATAACCACCAAGAGACAACAGCTAGACCTGAGTAAAGCCAAGAGTGAGAGCGTTTGTCCTTGTATCACACAGCAGGGAGTGGGTACTAAACATGACTTGGGTATCACTCCACTTATTCTCTTTGAGACTTGAAACATCACACAGGTGGAAGACACAGGCAGCGGCCATAACCGTCCATCTTCAGCCTCTTCTCAGCCTNAAAACATGAACTGAGCAGATGTGCGGGAGACAACCAGGGCTACAGAATGTCCAGATAATTGTCAGACTGAATTTGAACAAGTATGCCAAGGCACTGTTGATACACACTCCCTTCACTTNCCCCTCCACAAACTACCTTATTACAACAATAGAAGCAGAAACCATGAGAGGAGATGAGATTCATCTTAAAAAAAAAAAAAAAGAAACAGATTTGATGGAAATAAGAACAATAAACAGAACAATTTCTTATGGCTTCCCTGTAGGGAGAAAATGTTTCACAGAAGAAAGCCAGAGGACATCTGAGCTGTTCTTTTGTATTTTAATATTATTTTTCTGATTACCAAAGTAATGGATGTTCTTTGTATAATGTTTAGAATGTACATAAAAACACAAAAGAGAATAAAAGACACTAACTTAAAATAAACATTGACACTTTAACTCTGACAGCTCAGTGATCTTTAAGAGGGAAAAAAAGGCATCAAAAGCTGAGGGACTGTGTATGGCGGTGCACACCTTCAGTCCCAGCACTCCAGAGGCAGAGGCAGTAGAGCTCTGTGAGTTTAAGGCCAGCCTGGTCTACATGATGAGTTCCAGACCCAGCATAGGCTACAAAGTGAGACTATGAAAAAAAAAGAAAGAAAGAAAAGAAAAGAAAGCTAACAAGGGTGTTAACTCCTGAACCTGAATTAGGTGAGAAATAATTTAGTAACTTACAGCATTATATATGTATATATATATATATATATATATATATACACACACACATATATATATAATATAGACATTATGGTAGTTTGAATGTAATTGGCCCCTATAAGCTCACAAGGAGTAGCATTATTAGGAGTTATAGCTTTGTTGGAGGAGGTGTGGCCTTGTTGGAGGAAATGTATCACTATGGGTGTGGGCTTTGAGGTCTCCTTTGCTCAAGGTTTGCTCAGAGTGACACTGAGACCACTTCCTATTTCCTGTGGATCAAGATGTAGGACTCTCAGCTCCTTCTCCAGCACCATGTCTGCCTGCACACCATGTCACACCCATGGTGGTAATAGACTAAACCTCTGAAAATGTAAGCCACCCCAATTAAATGTTTTTCCTTTATTAGAGTTACTGTGGTCATGGTGTCTCCACACAGCAACAGAAACCCTAAGACAGACACTTTGTCCTTCATTGAAAGTAAAAATAATTGACAAAGATTACTTTGACATAGTAGTGACTTACATCAGAATATTAAGTTTAACTTACTTTTAGAACTTCTTATAACATAGATGTCCCTGAAGCAGTCCATCCAGGAGACTCTTTCNCTTATTATTTGATCTGCTAGTGTTTTCCTTTCAGNGATTTCTGTGATGATAAAAATGATGCAGCCAGCTGGCTAAAGTTCAGGGATAGAATGAATGACAAGGAATAAATAAGAGTAACTAAGAATGATTTTAGGACCAATCAAAATCTTACATAAAGCCTCTTCTGTGCAGCCCATTTGTATATGTATGCAAGATACCTGGCTAGAGCACCATGTCTCTGTGGGGTCTCAGTGGCACTTTCCTTTGCTGTCAATGTCTGATTTTGCTTTTTACATTCACAATGAGGATGCTGCAACCCTTGGTAATAAGNCTACTTTCAAACTTCCTGAGGATGAGCCTGTCCCAGTAACCGATTTTACCCAGGGCCNTAGTTCACTCAACAACCTCCAGTTCCCAGTCAGAGGTCAAGCCCAGGCCTAGGGTNGTGCAGAGAAAAATGTTTCTACCAATTTCTCCTCAGTAGCCATCTCGAGGGTTAACTAGACTCCATGTTCTAAGATNGTGTCTATTATCAGTGTGTGTCACCAGGAGAGGGAGTGGGGACCCTAGGAAAGCTCCATTATTTTTAAGAACCCTGCTATCAACCATCTTATGATGCAGGGATTTTAGTTCGCTGTAAAAGCTCATAAAGGGCAGTCAACAATGCAAGCTCTGGGGATCCTTTTTCCTGAGGGCACCATTATTCTAGCTACTTAGGTAAATGTATCAACTGATAGCATAGAGAGATCAGAAGCATCTCTTAAATTACAAAGTGAGGAGAAATAATTTCTTTTGGGGATTGGCAAAGAGATACATAAATTGGCAATAAATTATTGACCATCTACTTTCTGCTATAAGAGAGTACCACAGACTGAGAAACTTACAGAGAAAGGAAAATCACTTCTCCAGCTGTGGAGGCTGATGAAGTGCAACACTAACGCAAAGGCCTTCTTTGCTGTTTGGTAGAAGAGTCAAAGGTACCAAGATGAGAACAAGATGAAGCCAAGTATCCTTTCTCATGAGATCCACTCCTGGGGTAACAGTGTTTCCTGTGCAATCAGGTCCCAACAGGCCTCCATCTTCCTCTATAATCACCTCCCTTTCAACATAAAATGTTTGGAGAAACAGCATTGAATGTGTACAGACCACAAGAACATTAATTATGTGACAGACGCTTCGGCTGCGTGAAGAAGCTGCACATGAGCTAGCCTGAACCTTCCTGTGGAAGGTTATAACTAGCTAAACTGTACACCTCACTCGTGAGGCTCCATTTGTTAATTTCTTACTAATACACTTCCTCATATGTGGCTATCCTTTTGTTCAATAACATCTGTCATCTGATACAGCTATGCTGGTTTCCAAAGTTAACTAGGAAAGTTTCTTTCTTGAGAAAGGCCAAAGTGTAATTAAGAAAAGTAATATGTATTGATAATGACCAGACATGATGCTCATAGAATCACTATATACAAAGCGTCATTCTGAGTGCTTAATTAGTATTTTTTAATCCTCATAAAAACCTGTGAGGTATATAATACTGGCATNATCTTAGACATAGGGGAACAGAAGCACACAAAGGTAAATCTGGTCATGACTCTCCAGATAAAATAAGGAGGAAGCCTGGCACGTCTCACTCTAGAGCCTATGTCCCTGCTAATACTCAGTTGAAAAAAGTTCTTGGGCAGATTAGAAAGAAACAATATTTCCTAAATTAATGTTATGCTATTTTCAATGAATGAAGTGAGAACTCTGGGCAGTAGTGCCACACCTATCCCACAGTCCACACAGAGGCAGCCAGGCCTGTCTGTGAGAGAGCAGAAGCCATGGTTCTGTGCTTGATTCTGGGAACAGATGTAACATCATGGCTCTGACTCAGAATTCTGCTCGCCAAGGAATGAGTCTGAAGCGTTTCACCAGTCAGCAGATGATATGCTTGAGAAGGAGTGAGAGCATTCTGCAATAACCCTCTTCCCAGACGTTGCTGAAGAGTTGGAAATGGCAGAGTGACTCCAAAGAATGAACAAGCTACACAACAATGTCTTCTTGAGCATCCAACCCAAACAGGGCATTATCTTATCTATTTCTTTGAACTGCAAGCAAGTGTTAAAAAATTGAAGGATTTCTTTTTAAGGCTTTGTCTATGCTGCCTAGTTTTCTAATCCAAAGGCTTAGCTCACAGACTTAAAAAAACAACATCCAGATTAATTCACACTTGAACATTTGGGTGAAATTGTTATTTTCTACAAGGAAGACTAATTTTCTTATTTCTTCAATACATTTGAGGATTTCTCATGCTAGCTCATTCTCTTTCACAGAGAACACTACACTGTAGCATTTTTCCCTTTGATTTTTTTGTTTTTGTTTTGTTTTGAAATCCTGAGAGATCATTCATCTACCTCCTTTATTTTCAGTAAAATGCAAATATGTATATATTTAGAATGGCTTAGTAAATAATTTATATACTATATAATAAATTATTTATTTACTCCAGGCGTACATATTCAGAATGTGAACATGCATATTTTATAGTCTGTGCCATTGCTAACGAAACAAATTAAATCAGCCTGCTGCAGCTCTGGGCTACCCTGTGTCATTCACACACACACACACACACACACACACACACACACACACACTGCAATGGCCTGCAAGCAATCATGCCCCATCATACTTTTCAAAGTTATTGCACTTCAGAATTTTCAAGAACATCCAGCCTTTGGGGTCTGCTTCAATCTGCCTCCTCTTCCCTTANCTTCCAGTATTACTTTCTTTCCAACCTTTATGTACCTTAATAAGTTTCTGATTCATTATTCCTAAATCAATACATTTTTATTGATTGCTGACACTACATAATTGATACTATGGATTTAGAGTGAATACTAGAAGAATATTAACTATGGGCTCTTCTATAAGAGTGAGAATCTGGATAAGTTATAAGAACACTTTAAAATTAATGAGCCAACAAACATATGCATAGAAAATTAATATAAAAGTCATAGTAGTCTTACTCTTGTGAATATTTTTAAAAGAGATGGCATTTAATCAACCAGAGGGCTACCATTTGGCTAAATTTCTGAATTTGAACATACATTGAGAAGGTTTTGTGACTTGCAACTAAAATGGCCTTCCTGCACATCACTTCTGTTCCAGAAGCCTACGTGAACTCGTGTCACACAACTGGCATACTTACCATTTTCAGAAAATATAATCCAACTAGTGAAAACCAGGAAGGAAAAACTGCAATGACTGAGTAACTGAAGGTAGAATTATTTAGTTACTATATATATTATATTATNTATACAATTATATTACATGCAAATACACACACAACTTTATTGGGNCAGGGTCTCACTGTGTACTCCAATTTGCCTGTAACTCCCTATCTAGACTAGGCTGGCCTCAAAGTCACAGAGATCTGCCTGTACCTGCCTCCTAGGTGCTGTGATTAAAGGCATAAAATGTCCATGTCCAGGAGTATTAAATATTTTAAATGTGTACACTGTGAAGCACAAGGCATATACAAAGAAATGAAATCATATAGAACCATCAAAAACAAGGGCATCTGAATACAAGATTATGTCCTGCACATAGTAAGCCAGCTTGTATTCTGAAGACTTTTTGTTTTGGAACCTAGGTGAAGTAAATACTTTTAAAATTCTCTGAGCTGTTTTTCATGGCACTTCCTAGGTGGATGAAGCTGAATATCTCCTTCCCAGTTACTAGCTGTCAGAAACTCATTGAAGTGGACCATGAATACAAGCTTCCTACATTCTATGAGAAGTACGTGGCCACACAAGTAGCTGCTGATACTCCGGGTGAAGAGTGGAGAAAGGTCATATGGTCTCAATAAGTTGTGGGAACCACAAACAAGGTTTTCCTGAGAAGTCCAGTGTCTTGACTCATGGCAGAGTGTGCCTGCTGTTGAGTAAGGGGCATTCCTGTTGTAGATCGAGGACTGGAGCATCGTCTGTTGGCCAATGCATTGTCTATTCCAGCCTGAGTGTTTTCAACTTGGTTATTGTTTAAAAAGGAAGGATGCTCATGAACTCACAGATACTACTGTGCCTTAGGGTTGAGGCCAAATAGAACTAGCAGAATCTGAAACTTTTTAATCCCTTGGAAAAAGCTGATGTCCACCAGCATGCTGTCAGAAAGCCCTTAAAAGAAGGTTAGAAGCCCAGGACCTAAGAGTCAGTGTTNTGTTACCCCTCATGTCCTGCTATATGAACAGTGACCTATTGTGCTGAAGAAACAACACACTAAGGAAAACATGGAGGCTGTAGAATATGCTAAACTTTTGGTCAGGAGAATGAAGGAAGCCAAATTAAAAATGCCAGGAACAGATATATTTTGTCTCTTCACTCTGTTAGTTTTCTTTGCTATGCAGATGCCTTTTGATTTCATGCAATGCCATTGCCANTTTTTGTGATTATTTCCTATTTTATCTATGGTCTCTTCTAGCAATCTTAAAATTNTATGTCTTACATCAAAGCAATTAATCATTTGAACTGACTTTTGTACAGGGTGAGATCTATTTGCAGACCTTGACATCTGGGCATCTAGTTTTCCCAGCACCTTTTGCTAAAGAGCCTTTTCACACTGTGTTTCTGGCACCTTTGTCAAGAATCAATGGCTGTAGCTGTGTGGGTTGATTTCTGGGCACTCTATTTTGTTCCATTAGTCCCTGTGTGCATTTGGGGGTCAGTGCAAAAGTGAGTTAATTTTTTTCTAGGGCTCTATAAGAAAATTTAAAATCAGGTCTGCAATATCTCCAGCGTTACTTTTTCTTGTGATTGTTTTAGATATTCCAGAGTCTGTTATGCTTCCACAAGAACTTGAGGACTTTTTTCTATTTCTGTGAAGAATCTGATTGGAATTTTGGTTGACTTTACATTGCATTTGGGAATTGCTTTGGGTAATATGGATATTTTTACAATATCAGTTTTGCTGATCCGTGATATCTGCAGCTTCTACTGTGTTTTTAATTTGCTTCTTTGGTGTTTTTCAGTCTTTATTGTGCTGGTCTTTTACCTTCTTGATTATGTTTATACCTGAGTATTTTATTTATGTTTTTAGACTTTATGAATAGGTTATTTTCCTGATTTCTTTCTCAGTATATTCATTACTGGAGTTTGGAAAAGCTACTGGGTTTTACAGGCCAATTTATTAAAATTTCCTGGCATTTTAGTGAAAATATCACAATTTTGTCTTTTATCTAATATATGTGCTGATTTGTGCTTATTGATGAATGTGTCATACTATCCATGTATCTCTGAAATGGAACCAATTTAATTGTGGTGTATAATCTTTTCAATGTATTATAGAATTCAGTATGCAATGGCTTTTTTGAGGATTTTTGCAGTTATGCTAATCAAAACAATTGGTTTATGACATTTGTGTGTGTGTCTTTTTTGGTTTTGAGAGTAATGCTGACTTTCTAAAATGAGTTTAAGNGCATTCTTTCTGTCCTATTTTTAAAATTTATTTGTTTTCATATGTTCTTTTTTTATCAGTTCTTTGAAAATTTCATAAATATAATACTCACTCCCTTGCCTCAATTATTTTCAGATCCACTCCCCCTTTCCTCTTCCCACCCAATGCTGTGTCCTTTTAACCCCTCTATCAAGACAAATTTGTGCTTCCCAAATATTTTGGGTGTACGCCCTTGTGTTGGACCATGGTTGATCTATAGGGGGCTACACTTTTAGAGGAAATGGATCTTTCCTTACCCAGCAGCTAAGAATTGACTGGGCAGGGGGTGTAAATTGTGCCCAGCTGCCTTCTCTATGCTGGTTTAAGTTGCATAGATCTTGTGTATAGTGTCACAAACCCTGAGTTCCCTGTGCAGCTGCCCTGCTGTGTCCAGAAAACAGTTTCCTTCTAGTTGTCTGCTGCCTTTGGCTCTTACNCACTTCCTGTNCCCTCTTNCACAATGATCCCTGAACATTTGGAGTAGAGGGTGTGGGATATATGTTCCATTTAGGGCTGGGTATTCTACAATCTCTTATTTTCTGATCAGTTATGGCCTCTGTTGATCATATATACTGCAAANAGAAACTTCTCTGATGTGGGCTGAGAGGTGCCTTTATCTACGGNTATAGTGATAGGCCATTGGGAATTGGTTTAATACTATGTCTATTTAACAGAATAATAGAAGTATGTTCTTGCTTAGTGTCTGTGCTCTTTTTAGTTACAAGTTCTTTAGTATGAGGAACTCAAGTATGTTTTTCTCTAGGGTTTGGTAGAATTCAGCAGTGAATTAGTCCATTCCTAGAGTTTCCTTTCTGGAGGATTTTATTCTTGAGTCTTATTGACATGTGTAAGGTTTTGAACTTAAATTCTTGTACTATTGATAGGTCATATATGTCCAGAAATTTGTCAATTTCTTCTAAAAATTTCTATTTATTATAATATATGTTTTAAAGTNATTCTATTGATTTTTGATGATATCTGTTGTCATATTCTCATTTGGTCTCCTTTACATTGACCAAGGATCTGTCTATTTTCCTTGTATTTTCAGAGAACCAAGTCTTTGTAACANCGATTTTTTGTAGTTCTTTTNGACTCTGACTCATTATTTCACACCGACCTAGTCATTTCTTTTCTTTTTCTACCTTGTATGTGGCATGTACTTGCTTTTCTAAGACTTCAAAATGTATAGTTATTTATGTAACAACACCAATTTTCTTAATGTAGGCACTCATAACTATACATTTTCATTTTGAACTATGTTTTCTATATCCCATAGGTTCTGGTAATTTGTGTTCTCATTTTCACTTGATGCTAGGAATTCTTAAATTTCTCTTTTAGGTTCTTCAATGACCTACAGACCATTCAAAGTATACCAGTCAATTTCCATGGATTTGCATGTTTTCTATGTTTTGTCTTGCTGATGATTGCTTATAATCTGTTGTTATGGTCCATTATTACTTGATAATAAAGAAAACTATTTAAATTCTTTTTGCTTGCTTTACAAAACTTGTTTTATGACCTGAAATGTGATCTATATTGAAGAAAGTTTCATGAGCTTCAGAAAAGAATGTTTATTCCACAACTGTTAGAATATTCTGTAGCTATCTATTAAGTCCATTTGNCAATCCACTTCAACCCTAACATTCTTCTGTTGATTTTTGGTTTTTGGTCTGGGTGATCTACCTATTGATGAAAAGAGGTTCTTGAAGTCACCCAATATTTTTGTAAATGGNCCTACTTGTCACTCTAAATCCAGTAGTATCTGTATTGTGAGATCGAGCTTGTCAACATTTGGTACACATATAATTGCTTCTTGGAAGATTGTCTCCTTATTAATATGGACTGACACTATTCCTCTCCTTCGACTAATTTTGGCTTGAAATTTGNTCTTGTATGTGTAAGTATAATAAAGATATCTATTTTCTTTTGGTTTCTGTCTCCTTAAAGTAATAATTTTTGTATCTTTTACTTTGCCAGTAAAGTATTTTTTTTTCTTACAGAGAGCAGTTTAATCTTGGTTTCTAATCCAATCAACCAGGCTGCGTTATTTTAATTGGATAGCTAAGACTATTTACATTTAAAGTGATTACTAAAATACATCTACTAATTTCTCCATCAATCATACTCTCTAGTGAGAGTTATTCTTTTATAAGCTCTCATGATTGTGGCTAAAATCCTTCCTCCTCCATGTGTAGTATTTCTTTTAGTACTTTCTGAAATTCTGATTTATTGATCATGCAGTAGCTGCTCAGAAAAATCTTTATTTATTCTTTGATTTTAAAAGATAGCTTTGCTGGGTATAATAATCTGGGTTGGCAGTTCCTTATGTTTTATAGCTTGAAATATTTGATTCCATGCCATCCTGGCCTCTATAGTTTCCCCTGATTTGCTTTTATCTCACCACTTTTAGTATTATTTCTTTACTCTTGGCATTTCAACTTTATCATGACATAGAACATTATTCTTTTCTGATGATGTTTCTTTGAGGGGCTTGATGCTTCCTGTACTTNGATGTCCATATCATTCTCTAGATTTGGGTACTTTCTGCTGTAATTTCACTTACTAGCTTTACCATGTCTTCAATCTTTATTTGAGCTGCAGTTCCTGCAAGAAAGCATCATATATTAAGAACCTTAATTGTGTTCCACTGGTCTTGAAAATTGTGTTCTGAGTTGCTTTTTAACCCTTTCCTACTACCTGAATGTGTCCATTCCTCAGCCTGGTCTTCAGTCTCCTGCAGTTTTTCTTCCACTTAGTCTAGTCTATGGTTTATTTGTTTTGTTGAGTTTTTACTTTGGTTTACTGAGACTTTTATTTCTAAGATTTCTGTTTACTGTTCTGTTTTTTTTTCCAGAATCTTCATTTGTTGAATTTCTTGTCCAAACTGCCAAATTTGTCACTCAAAGTTTGAATTCACTTTTTTGGTACATATATATTTATTTGAGGTCATTGGCCATTTTTAATATTAGAATTTAAATTCTTTACTCTGCTTATGTGAGTCCAATTTTTGAAGACTTGTAAAAGCAAAAGAAACTTTGGAGGAGCCACGTGCCTTGATTTTAACATTTCTTGTGTTTGCATGTCCATCAGGATGGGTTTCCCTGCTGGCTTGAAAGCAGGTCTTCTTAGTCACCAGCCTTCTCTTCACAGCTAGTCCTCAGCACTGCTCACAGAGGATGAAACTACAATACCAGAACAAACCACGGAGAGAAATACAATAAACAACCATTAAAGGCAGTGACTATATCATCAGTATGATGGAAAATAGCTTCGGGTTAACTAGGAAGTTAAAAATTGAGAGAGGTAGTGCTGGTCTACAGTTCACTGTAGAGCGCTTGTCAGGCATATGTGAATCCCTAGGTTCAGTCCTCCATACTGTCAAAAACAAACAAACAAAACAAAAAAGTAAGAAAGGCAAAGGCCATAACAATAATAATAATAGAATGAAATGATGAAGACTGCAAGGAAGCCATNAAAAGAAATAATAATCAAGATGTTCTGGCTAGGTTTATGTCAGCTTAACACGAGCTATCTGAGAGGAGGGAGAGCTTCAGTTGAGAAAATGCTTCCAGAAGACTGGGTTGTAAGCAGTCAAGCCTGTAGGGTACTTTCTTAATTAGTGATTGATGGGGGAGTCGGGGAGCACCCATTGTAGGTGGAGCCATCCTTGGACTGGTGGTCCTGGAGTGTGGGGGACCCACCCCCATTTTTTCCCCAGGGTATTCTTGAGCAGGGAGAAGTGGGAAATATTTAGATAGAAATATGGAGGGCAGAGAGACAGATAGAAATACAGGATAGCCTCGGAAGGGCCTGGATCAAAAACCACCAGCTCCTTCTGTCTCTTCTAAAGGGCTATTTACAGAAATGCCAAGGGGTGGAGCAAAAGACCTCCCCNTTGCTAGATCAAAGCACACCACACAGCCAAGTGTAGACTCTTCCAAACACCTGGTAACCACTCATGTGGTCAATCCATCCCCTTATGCAGCCTTGCTGCTCAGATCTCACTAGGAAACTTCTGTGGACCCCAACACTGGTGTCTATAGGAAACCAGGCTGAGCAAGCCCTGGAGAGAAAGCCAATAAGCAGAACCCTGCCTTGGCTCAGCATGAGCTCCTGCATCCAG
>LZPO01017557.1:75130-94591 GCA_001675575.1 Neotoma lepida | reverse complement strand
GACTGCTGCTCTTAGTGTTTTCACACTCTACCCAGTAGACCTGAAGAGGGTTGGAAGCTATGGAAAAAGAGAATCCACAGGACTCTATGTCTCCCAGACCTGCTCTGCAGCAGATCGAATGCAGTAAGCAGATGGCCACCAAATCCACAAGCCACCAGCTCTAGCACTGATTCTCCACTGTAATTCACAGGTGAGTGGGCTCATCCTTACGACACAGGACAGGAAGACCAGTTACCACATGCTCCACATCCTCACATAACCTGCTGCTTGGTCTCTCAGGGTGTAAGTCCGAGCTCCCCCTTGCTGTGGCTGGTTCTTGTGGGCCTCTTTATCCAGAGACTGTGGCAAGGTANAGTCACGCTCTCTGATTGGTGTTCTCCCAAGACTCAACCCATAGATTCCTCTTTCTAGTTGGTGCCTGACTGTCATAACCAAAATACTGAGAGTGATGCCATGGTGGTGTCGATCCCCTCCTCAACTCAGTACTAGCCTGTTATCCACTAACTCTTCTTATTCATAGACTGTCATAGGAGACGCTTCTAATCTACCATCTTACCCAAGAAGCCAGTTGGTTTTGCTAGTAGTTTTCCTAAAAGCTAACTTTTGGCTTTGCTGATCCATTTAGTTGCATGTGTTTTAACTTGATAATTTACATTTTCGTGGATATTACATCTGTTTAGGTTTATGCTATCTTTACTCTCTCTCTCTCTCTCTCTCTCTCTCTCTCTCTCTCTGTGTATGTGTGTGTGTGTGTGTGTGTGTGTGTTGCCAAGCATGAAATTGGGTCTTTGCACATGCTAAACAAGTGCTCTATACTGAGCTACACCCCAACCTGTTGTCCTTTATTTAAAAAAATTGTTTGAGAATTTCATATATGCATATAATATATTTGGATCAAACTGACCTTCCATTCCCTCCTCTCCAATTCCTCCCTTACCTCCACCATCACTTTTCNCTCCTGATTTCATTNACTCTTTGTCTGAACCCAATGAGTTCACNCAGTGCTGACCTTTCTTTTGTACATAGGTTTAGGGCCANCAACTGGAAGGTGGCCAGCATTCCCAATCNTCTCTTAATCAGCCACTTGAAAGTTGTTGANGCTTGCTTTATAATCCTGCAAGTGGCTAATTGGCAAAATTTCACGGTTTTGAAAATACTTGTCATTGTTGAGCAAAGATGTTCTTTTTTCTTCTTTTCTTTTCCAAACAGGGTTTCTCTGTGTAGCCTTTGCTTTCCTGGAACTCACTCTGTACACCACACTGGCCTCAGACTCACAGAGACCCGCATGCCTCTGCCTCCCAAATGCTCCACCTTAGCCTGACAAGCAAAGATGTTCTTATGTGCCTATTATTTCAACTTATAGTTGTGCTGTTAAAACTGCCATATTCTTAGATTTATTTGCTTGTTTCATTTTTCAGTTTGTGTGAGAGGTGTGTCAAACATCTTTCAATTAAGTTATGATCTTGTCTAATTCTTGTATTGCTGTCACTTTAGGCTTTCAAATAAGAAGCTGCATTAGTAAAAGCATGCAACATTTAAATTGTTATAATTTCTTGGTGAGTTACATCTTTTATCATTATGAAGTGCCCTTCTGCCTTGGTTAATGGCTTGTTCATTACAGTTGTCTGAAGTAACTGACCACNCAGTGTCTGTTATTTGCATTTTATCTTATACCCAGCTATATTAGATGTTTTGACTGGGAAATCCATTCTAGATGTTTTGCCTACAATGTGGCAATTCAGAACACTGTCATTTTCTTAAGTCAGTTTTTCCTCCACGTGGTTTCTTGGATTACTTTTTTATTGTTTTCCGAGNTCTTTCTTTCCATCTTCTCACTCTAATAACTCGCTCTCCCAATAAAGANGTTACATCCTNTTCCTGCTTGGGTGGCTGTAACCTACACCTCCGAGGCCACTGAAGCAGAAAATGAGCCCAAAGTAAACCTAAATGCTCACAGAAGAGCTCAGGGCTCTCTCTCCAGAAACAGGCATGAGCNCCCCATCCATAGTTTATTTATGGGCATTTCTAATGTTTTTCTCTGCTAAACTTGGTGAAATGAAGTCTTAAATTTAGAATTACATCCAGAATTCTCTCGTTCATGAATCACTGGCACCAAAGGAAAAGTAGAATTTTGAGCCAAGAGAAAGAGCCAGTTAAAAATGGAATAGAAAAAGTGAATGGAGCACTGGAGGAGCACTTACCTTCGCTTGCGCCTTTTGTCCCTTTGCTGACACCATAAGTCCGGGCCCCTGCCAGGTGGGTCTCTGTTCTGCCCAGAATTAGAACTCAGCCTGGTGATACCACAGCTTCTCACATAGTGGGTGGACCCTTACTTCCCACCCGCCTTTCCTTGAATAGAATTACATTCTTTAGGCATTCCATATTTAGTTTATTTCCCATGTGAGACAGAAAACAATTGTAGCCACCCTCCCAGGAGGTTGAAGAAATTGGGCCGGGTATCACAAAGGTGACACACTTCTAATGTTTGGAAATTCCGAGCACGTGCACGTGATTAGTCACAAAATGACTTTTAATNATGTGTAAGCCCTCAACATCATTCCTCATTCCTCTTCCAAGGATTGGAATTGTGAAATCCATATCTTCAAGGTACATTTTAAATGTAAAACCTGCCGTGCTTTGTAGCTCAAGTCTTAATTTAGATAAATGTTTATGCAGGATCTAAGACTGTATGGATATACAAGCACGCATTTATTCAAATATATATACGTCCATCTGTGTATAGGTATGCATGATTGCATTCATGTATATGCTACAGCCGATACTCTTTGGCGCAACTTCCAAACTGACAGGAACTGTGATTGTATATTGTCACTAAATCATTAACAATAAAACAGAACACCATTGCTCTGCATATGGATGCTTAGGGCGGTGAAGAGGGCCAGTGTGCCTGTGATTGGTGTCTGTTCATTTCTAGGTAGTAACAGGCCGTGTGCACCTGTATTAATAATGCATTANTACAAACACCATTACCTCTCTGATCTAGAGAGAGTTAACATTATTTGGGTGTAAGCTGCTCTCTTTTATCACCTCAAGACACAGAGAGAGAAACAGATTTTAGGCAGGCCACTTAAAGAAAATTATTCACAACTACATCAATCTCAGGACAGCATATTTCCAAACCGAGCAATTCAGCAAGCAGGTTTAATATGTAGGTTCTTCTTATTCACACTGCAGATAATTATACTGGTGAGTAGGAACCAACACCTTTGTTAGCCACAGAAAGAAACAGGTGAAGGCTGTTGCCAACCCAGGGAAGTTCTGATTGCAAAGCTTACCTAGGTTAAAGCAAATTCTGAACAAACATTCTTTGGCTTTCTAGATGACATTAGATGTGTGAATAGACTGCTTATTAATAAACTGGGGAATGATACTTAGAACTGTCTTTGGTACAAATGTTAATAGAACTTAAATCAAATTAATAAAATATTATATATTAGAATTATGAAGAATTGAAGTGTATGTATTCATTAAAATAAAGGTACATAGTAAGTGTTGATATTTCTAAGCAAGTGGTTGCCACAAAGCTTTATGGAAATTATCACTGACATCTTATTTTGGAAACTCTCTATACTATACATAATGAGGTTGAAGTTTTTAATGTGTATATAAATCACAATCCAGGAAATTAGACAGTGAGTAGTGACTAATCACATCAAATTTAATTTCACTGAGCAGGTTATCATGTTAAGTTCTTTATCCTCAATCTTTATAATGTTTAATTTATTTTTACTACATCTAATCAGAAATCATCAGTTTCCTTCANCAAGACTAATAAACAAATAGATAGTGAAGAAATTCTGTAGTCAACCTAAGAGATGTATGGCTACCTAGAGTCACTTTGGGATGTTTGAAGTTTTTACCTAGAACATTTTCACTCTTTCTTATTTTTTTCAATTCTGTACTCATATACAGAAAACATTGGGATTAGGCATGAAGTTTCCAGTTATTTGCTGTTTTGAAAACAAAGTCTTTATGTTTTCTTCATTGTCATTTCACCGTTATTAACACTGTTGGTTTATGCTTGGATGCATGATAAGAGAAATCTGCCTTTGACTACATGATTCAACCATTATTTCACTGAACAGTTTTGGCACTTACTGCTATGAACTTGTCTCTTAGAACCACCTCCATTGTGTCCCATGAGTTTGAGTTTGATGTTTATTCATTTTCATTCAATTCTAGCAAGTCTTTGGTTGCTTTTGTAATTTCTGTCTTGACCCATTTTTCTTTCAATAGAGAGTTGTTCAAATTCCATGAGTTTGTAAGCTTTCTGTTGTTTCCGTTGTTGTTGATAGCATCTTTAATCCTTGATGGTCAGATATGTTGCAGGGTGTTATTTTAATTTTCTTGCATCTGTTGAGACTTGCTTTTTGTCTGAGTATGTGGTTAATTCTGGAGACAATTCCATGAGGTCCAAAGAAGAAGATATATTCTTTTATGTTTGGGTGAGATATTCTATAAATATCAGTAAGGTCCATTTGGTTTATAACATCAGTTAGCTCCAGTATTTCTCTGTTTAGTTTTTGTCTGGATGACCTGTCTAATGGTGAGAGTGGGATATTGAAGTCTCCTACTCTTAGTGTGTGAGGATCAATATAGGACTTAAGATGTAGTAGTGTTTCTTTCATGAACATGGGTATCCTTGTGTTTGCTGCACAGATGGTAAGAATTGCAATATTCTCTTGGAGGATTTTTACTTCGATGAGTATGTACTGCCCTTCCCTATCNATTTAGAAATGTTTTGGTTTAAGTCTCTTTTGTCATCTATTAAAATAGCTACACCAGCTTGCTTCCTAAGTTCATTTGCTAGGAATATCTTTTCTAACCCCTTTATTCAAAGGTAATGTCCACCATTGATGTTAGGTTGTGTTTCTTGGATGCAGCAGAAGACTGGATCCTGTTTCTATATCCATTCTATTAGTCTGAGCCTTTTTATTAAATCTGACACCTGATTTTTGATAAAGAAGCTAGAAATACACACTGGAAAAAAAGTAGAATCTTCAACAAATGGGGTTGATCAAACTGGGTGGCTATATATAGAAGACTCCAAATAGATACATACTTATTACCCTGCATAAAATCCAACTCCAAATTGACCAAAGACTGCAACATAAAACCAGATACATTGAACCTGTTAGAAGAGAAAGTGGGGAATAGCTTTGGACTCATTAGCACAAGAAAAGACTTTCTGAACAGAGCACCATTAACACAGGCACTAAGATCAACAATTAATAAATGGGACCTCAAGAAACTGAAAAGCTTCTGCAGCGCAAAGGACACCATCATTCAGACAAGGAAGCAACCTAAAAAATGGGAAAAGGGTTTTTGTTTGTTAGTTTGTTTTACCAACTACACACCAGACAAAGGGCTGATATCCAAAATATGTAAAGAACTCGAGAAACTAGATACCAAGAAAAACAGGCCAATTAAAAAATAGGGTACAACTCTAAACAGAGAATTCTCAATAGAGGAAACTCAAATGGCTGAGAAACATGTAAAGAAATGTTCAACATCATTGGCCATCATTGAAATGCAAATCCGATTTAACTTTGAGATTTCATCATAATGCCTGTCAGAATGGCTAAGATAAAAAACACAAGTTACAGTTCATAGTGCTGAGGATGTAAAGTAGGGGGAACACTCCTCCACTGCTGGTGGGAGTACAAACTTGTACAGCCACTATGGAAGTGAATATGGTGGTTCCTCAGGAAGATGGGACTTGATCTACCTTAAGACCCAGNTGTANCACTCTTAGGCATATACCCAAAGGGTGCTCCATCCTACTACAGAGACATTTACTCAACCATGTTCATTGCTGCTCTATTCAAAATAACCAGAAATTGGAAACAACTTAGATGTCCTTCAACAGAAGAATGGATAAAGAAAATGTGGTAAATTTATATACAATGAAGTATTACTCAGCCATTAAAAAAATGAAATCATGAAATTTGCAGGTAAATTGATGGACTAGAACAAAATTCATCTTGAGTGAGATATCTCTGACACAGAAAAACAAATATGGCATGTATTCNCTCATACATGGATATTAGCTGTTAAGTAAATGATAATCAAGCTGCAATCCATAGAACCACAGAGGATAAGTATAGAGAAAGAAAGATATAGGCTAGTGGGCACAGATAGATCTTGTTAAGAATAAGAAATAGAATAGATAGTTATGGATGGATGGAGAGTCAGCAATGGTAGGAGCAAATGGGGGGAGGGGCGAGGTAAGGATTATAGGGAGAGGCAGTAAAATTAAAGGCCATTTGAGGGGTAGAATGGCAACCTAATACTGTATAAACTTCCTAAAATATATACANATATGAAGGTGATCTAAATGAATGGCCAAATAATGAGGAAGACAGAGCCCCAGCTGGACATCTCTTGTCACCAAATGAAGCTTCCAGTCCAGGGATTGGGTAACAAGTAATTGAGTCATGGGCCAAAGGAAATCCCTAAACAACCCAGNCTGTTGCCAAGACAATAGGTTGCTCTCCACAAAGTGACAGCAAGGCCCCATTGCTGAAGACAGCANCTANACAACTCATAGAACATGGATAAGTCACCTANATAGAGCCTTCACCTCTGTTTTAGNGTCTTTGGCACAGGAAGTTACTCTTCACANTACCAAAAGAGAAATATAAACTCCAGCCTTGTCACAAACCCCTTTATCTACAATGTTGATCTGCCTGCAAGATATGCTAGGGCAATGGTGGCACAAAGCTTGTGGGGATAACCACCAATAACTGATTTGACTCAAGGCCCACACCATGAGATGGAATCCATACTCAACACTGGATGATTAAGAACCTGAGACTAGATAGCTCAGGGACTTAGGGTAAAACCAAATACTAGTGTTCTATAAAAAAAAAAATTAGCAATAAATTGACTCCTAATGACATTCTGCTATACTCATAGATCAGTGGCTTACTCAGCCATCATCAGAGAAGCTTCCTCCTGGAGCAGATGGGAATAAACATAGAGACCCACAGCCAGATACTATGCAGAGAGTGAAAGACCTTGGAATACTCAGCCCTAACTGGGATGTCTCCATCAAATCACTCCCCTCAGGACTCAGAGAACCTCCAGAAGAGGAGGCAGAAAAGTACTAGAGCCAGAGAGGATATAGGACACCAAGAAAACAAGGCCTTCTAAATAAATAGTACTAATACACACATGAACTCACAGAGACTGAACCAGCATACACAGGGCATGCATGAGTCTGCACCAAATCCTCTGTGTATATATTATGGCTTCCAGTTTAGTGGAGGATGTGGAGGTGTGGAGGATGTGGAGGTATGGAGGATGTGGAGGAGTAGAGGTGGAGAAACCATAATCAGGATATATTATGTGAGGAAAAATTATTTTCAATAGAGGAAAAAATTCTTAAAAAATTAAAATTTTAAATTAAAAATATAATTAATGCCCCAGGACATACAGACTTTATAAAACAAGATTACAGGTACACCTCAGGCTGACTGTACTGTCCTGATGTTAGCTTAATGTTTGCAGAGTTGAAGCTGGTATCTCCAAGTACGGNCGAANCCATGAGCANATCCCTCTGGCTTACACAAACATCAGTGTCAGCAAAAGTGTGTTTCACAAGGCACCCTACATCCAGAAGACATAGNAGGAAATTCTTAAGGACGTCAGCACCTACATGGAGAACACCGGTGCAGGCCAGGCACAGCAACCTTTTTGACAGTTTCTGGTTGGAACAATGATAATGCACTGTAGTTGGCTGCTGACACGTCTTGGCATACAGGATGCANAGTGACATGGAATGTGGCAAGGCCAGTGGAACCAAACTGCTAAAGGTTGGGACTGTCTCCTACCCTTACTGTCTGATGGTTAAGCCTTCATGCCTGCCAATCAAGGGTATCCATAACACGGAGGTGTTTGAACTGTCCCTGAATGCTAAGTGGAGGCTGGTACTCTCAAACATAGTGAGTGGTCACCCAGCTCCAGTTAATGTCACAGCTGAAATAAAGTCTGTTGAAATGAAAAAAATCATCAAGAGTCCATTTATGCAAACAAACCAGGTCTGTGTGTTTTTTAAAAAGTCTGTCTTGGTTTTTATAATCTGTGTCCATAAAATCCATAAGAGCTCTAGTGAAGATTTTTATAGTGGTATATAAATTATGGTTTTGATTGATAATGAAAAAAAAAGCATACAACCACATTATACAGCTGTGTATTAGACACTGTGATTCCTTGGGGGGAAACGACATCATAAAATAAACCTAAATATTTCCCTCATATGTAGGAAGCTTTAGTTCAGTTTCTACCACTGCTTTCTATAAAGATTANGGACATGACACAAATCTTAATATTCCTCATCTTCTCCTTTTGCTGTCTTAAATGTCAGATGCTGTCCGAAGTCCTCTGTAGTGCTATAATGTGATTCTGGTCACATTCATTTAAGTAATGCCTCTGTTACTAATGTCAAAATATTTTTGTAATTCCCACAAATTGGTGAATTTGAAGATTTAAACTGCAGTTGGCAATACTTCATATTCTTTCTTCCTCTCCACAATACTCCCTGCTCCCAGACTACTGTGTTTTTCCTACAGTCTCTTGGCNTCTTAGCCCCAAAGCCAGTCCAGTTAACAGAAAGAGGCCTTAGACGAAGGGATTGGGCCACTGGACTGGGTTGTGGGGAGAAACTGGCTTCATGCCTATGTTCCCTGTTGGCTCCTGGGGATGGGCAAATAATGGGGAACAGACCAGCGAAGTCTATTAACCAGAAGCAAACTTTATTTCAGACACCGCGGGGCAGAAAACTTCTGGCTAGCCAGGGCCGCAGCCAGAGTTCAGGCATCTGAGGCTATGGCAATGAGCGGATGTTTCAAGCTCTTCTTATAGCAAAAACCAAGCACCAGGTGTGGGTCAAAGGGGTTTTACAGACTTGAGGTTAGGCCTTGAGTCACTTTACATTCCAAGATTTACAACTTTTGATTGCAAGGTGTTCTTAGTTCAAGATATTTGCTAAAGCCTGTGCTGTCTTGACACAGCTGCCTTCCCCCGTAGCTGAAAGGAATTATAGGACAGAGTCTCGTAGAGGCAATTGTTAAAGGTTAAAGGAATGTAGGACAGAGGGTCACACAGAAGCAACTGTTAAAGGTTAAACTTTGTCCACAGTAGCTGCCAGCTCCAATTCTCCCAGAATATGTGGATAGGCTAAACAATTTTTCATATTCCTGGGCTCTTCATTCTCCACCCTTCTAGTCTGAGTGCTGTGAGGTAGGAACTCTGTACAGCATAGAGCATTGAATCCACATGAAAAGTCTGCAAGGCCAAATACTGGCTCCATTGCTTCCTGGTTCATGTGAGCTCAAAAGAATTGTGTTTAACCTGTATAAGCCATGACTCCTTTTTTTGTAAAATGAGAACAATGTTAAGAATTGATCAAAATAATGTGAAAGGGCTTGACTTGGTGTTACATTGTGAATGCTCACCACCAACAGGAAGTAAACTCATTGTTTACTTCCTGTCATTCCNCTGCTACCCAGAGTTCACGGNGATTTGCACTAAGAGTNCCATAAAGCAATAATCTATTGACCATGGAGACTCAAACAGAAATGTATCTCCTCATGAGGTTTATTGACAGTAGTAATGAACATTGGCTAAACAATCACCTTGTTTAAGGTCGTCTGCCGTCCTCTAGTCTGATGCTTGCATTTAAAAATACATGAGGATTTTTCCATTCACAGTCTAGGAGAGAGAAAGAGAGTGTACCAGAAACAGGATAAGGAGATATTTTATGCCAATAACAGGTGCAAATTAGTATTTATCAAAGGGGGCAGAGTTCTGGATACAAGTCAGAGGAGTGAGAGTGTGGCTAGGATGGGTCTTGGTCAATATAAGTGCTATTTCTGATCAGGAGTCAACAAATGCAAATGCCACATTGGAATTCCGAACTTAGACCTGCCTATGCCATGCCTCTATGGTTATTTTTAGTGCATGTCTTAAGAGACACAATTATAAAACCGAAGATGAAGCAGCATGGACAGTTGGTTGAGCCCTTGCTGTTAGAATACGAAAACATTCTTCAGCTAGAAAAGGAAGGCATAGGTGAGGCTCGGCAGAACTGGGACCTCGGAGGTGGACAGGCGCCGCCTTCCTTTCCTGTGGCTTCTGTAGCCAAATACAACAAACTAGGGAGCTTAAAATAACACGTTTATTATTTTATGTTCTGATGGTCAGAAACTGAATGGGGTACCACTGGCTGAAAATCCAGGTCTTGATAGGATTGGCTCACTCTAGAAACCCTAGGAGATAAGGTATTTGTTTTGCTTTGTTTTCCTAGTTTTTGACAGCTGCCACATTCCTCCTCTTGTGGCGCTCATCCACTTCCAGTGGCAGCAATGGGCATTTAAGTCCTCACAGTTCATCACCGTGACTCTTACTTTTCCAGCTCCTTCACTTATAAAGATTGCCTGGCTCCTCCTGTGTAATCGAGGGTCATCTACATACTTTAGAGATGTAGATTTTTGATAGATAAGGTTAATTCTGGCTGAAATCTAATTTCATTTCACCAGGCTACATAACAGTATTCCGAGACTTAGGACACAGTGTTGGGGAGGAGAGTCTTATTCTGTATCTTTACATAGGTAAATACAAGCCTGGGAGGGTCTGCACAGACTCTCAGAGCTTTTGAATTTTACTGTTGTTTCTGGAAATTCANTAGGTTGAAATTGTTCCTGAAGATGGAGATTGAATAATATAGGAGGGGAGAGAATAAACAGAAAGGTAAGGCAGCTACTCCTTGGAGAGAAAGCAGTACTTCTTATCCCGTGGCTCACATCCTTCTACAAAAGGATTTCATTTTAAGGGGCTGGGAGATGGCTCAGTAGTGAAGAGTACTGGCTGCTCTTCTAGAGGACCCAGGTTCAATTCCCAGTGCCCACATGGTGGCTGACAACCATCTGTAATTCCAGTTCCAGGGGATTTCCCCTCTTCTGGCCACCTTAGGCTCCATACACACAAATGGCACACAGACATACATGAAGGCAAAACACCCATATGCATAATTAAAAATTCATTTTGTCTTAGAAATCCCACCTAGATATAATGGTGGTAAAGATTTGTGAGTGGATATACTACACACAGTGCTAGTGGAAATCAATGAGGAACCCAACGGTATAGAATCATTAGCTTTAACACAGCACCAACCCTCTGGCTGCATTTTCTGTGGCCACAAAACAGCATTTTTATTTCAGAGAAAGAAATTTCATTCCTAGCTTTTATTGAGTCTATTTTAGCTTTCCTCTATGTCCCACCCTTGTTTTTTCCCCTGCCTTGACCTAGTACTCATCAACTTAAACATTGAATAACCACTAAATGTGCCTGTAGTAGGTGAGAGAATACATCATAAACATTCCAGATCAAGGTTTTAAGGAGCTTGAAGTTAGCCACAACAAAACAGGCAGTATAGAAGTGATGACACAGATGATGAACTTTTAAAAAGAACTGTTACAAGACGCCAGAGAAGCAAAGAGGACAGGAATCTATCTACCTGGGAGCTTCATGAAGTCCTCATCTCCTAGACCACGCTCATCACTGGATACAGGTGTTACACTGGTAGACCTTGTGGTTTAGAATCCAAAAAGTATTCTAAGGGTTCATTTTTACCTGTTTTATTTCTCTTTCCATTTATATTCCTGGCATTTTCCTTTTACCTTTTCATCTATGTCCAATAAATCTTTCTTGCATTTCATATACCTTATAAACACCTTCAAGCCCCTCTGGAACCAGTTAAGATGAATCAGATAAAGCTATAAAATGCTAATGACCATATGCCATGATTAATGTGTCCTCCACAACTTGCTCCTAGTTTCTCATCTGTTGTTGTTAGCTTTCTTTGTTCCTACGCAAACAGTCTTCTTTTGGGCTATGAAACTTTGCCCTGGTGATATTCCTGAATTCCCTGATGTTTCTATGGTTTTGTCTCTTACTAGGAATGGGAAACACACATCTAACTTCCCGTTATACAAAATAACACAGGTTACAGGCATGTTTTCTCATATATNTCAGATGATTGTCTCTGATGTCTTGTTTTCTTTCACTTCATTTTAGCAAGAAAAGGAGACACTCCTACAGATTCAGGAAAGGAAATGCTTTCTAGGAACTCCAGTATCTACAAGATCCTGGGGTTTGTTTTGAAAAGATCTATGGCTTCTATCACTATTTATCTGTGTGAATTTTATACCAACTTCTAAAGTAACGCCGTACTCTGCTGTACTTGAAAACTTGAAAAATAAATAAGAAAAATAACAGTACTATTTATGTAAAGAGAAAAAATACAATGGTATTTCTATCATTAGGTAAAGTCTCCTTAAAATTAACTCATAGCAAATATTTCTCAAATTATCCCTTTACTATATATGTTGATCAATGCAAAATCTCAAACTCCTTAAATTTATCCTAAATTATTGTTCATACAAGGAAATAAATCCTGGAGAAGTAGGAAGAGGTCATACAACACAAAAAAATGTCGGGATAAATTCAGGGTGNCCATAAAGCAATAATCTATTGACCATGGAGACTCAAACAGAAATGTATCTCCTCATGAGGTTTATTGACAGTAGTAATGAACATTGGCTAAACAATCACCTTGTTTAAGGTCGTCTGCCGTCCTCTAGTCTGATGCTTGCATTTAAAAATACATGAGGATTTTTCCATTCACAGTCTAGGAGAGAGAAAGAGAGTGTACCAGAAACAGGATAAGGAGATATTTTATGCCAATAACAGGTGCAAATTAGTATTTATCAAAGGGGGCAGAGTTCTGGATACAAGTCAGAGGAGTGAGAGTGTGGCTAGGATGGGTCTTGGTCAATATAAGTGCTATTTCTGATCAGGAGTCAACAAATGCAAATGCCACATTGGAATTCCGAACTTAGACCTGCCTATGCCATGCCTCTATGGTTATTTTTAGTGCATGTCTTAAGAGACACAATTATAAAACCGAAGATGAAGCAGCATGGACAGTTGGTTGAGCCCTTGCTGTTAGAATACGAAAACATTCTTCAGCTAGAAAAGGAAGGCATAGGTGAGGCTCGGCAGAACTGGGACCTCGGAGGTGGACAGGCGCCGCCTTCCTTTCCTGTGGCTTCTGTAGCCAAATACAACAAACTAGGGAGCTTAAAATAACACGTTTATTATTTTATGTTCTGATGGTCAGAAACTGAATGGGGTACCACTGGCTGAAAATCCAGGTCTTGATAGGATTGGCTCACTCTAGAAACCCTAGGAGATAAGGTATTTGTTTTGCTTTGTTTTCCTAGTTTTTGACAGCTGCCACATTCCTCCTCTTGTGGCGCTCATCCACTTCCAGTGGCAGCAATGGGCATTTAAGTCCTCACAGTTCATCACCGTGACTCTTACTTTTCCAGCTCCTTCACTTATAAAGATTGCCTGGCTCCTCCTGTGTAATCGAGGGTCATCTACATACTTTAGAGATGTAGATTTTTGATAGATAAGGTTAATTCTGGCTGAAATCTAATTTCATTTCACCAGGCTACATAACAGTATTCCGAGACTTAGGACACAGTGTTGGGGAGGAGAGTCTTATTCTGTATCTTTACATAGGTAAATACAAGCCTGGGAGGGTCTGCACAGACTCTCAGAGCTTTTGAATTTTACTGTTGTTTCTGGAAATTCANTAGGTTGAAATTGTTCCTGAAGATGGAGATTGAATAATATAGGAGGGGAGAGAATAAACAGAAAGGTAAGGCAGCTACTCCTTGGAGAGAAAGCAGTACTTCTTATCCCGTGGCTCACATCCTTCTACAAAAGGATTTCATTTTAAGGGGCTGGGAGATGGCTCAGTAGTGAAGAGTACTGGCTGCTCTTCTAGAGGACCCAGGTTCAATTCCCAGTGCCCACATGGTGGCTGACAACCATCTGTAATTCCAGTTCCAGGGGATTTCCCCTCTTCTGGCCACCTTAGGCTCCATACACACAAATGGCACACAGACATACATGAAGGCAAAACACCCATATGCATAATTAAAAATTCATTTTGTCTTAGAAATCCCACCTAGATATAATGGTGGTAAAGATTTGTGAGTGGATATACTACACACAGTGCTAGTGGAAATCAATGAGGAACCCAACGGTATAGAATCATTAGCTTTAACACAGCACCAACCCTCTGGCTGCATTTTCTGTGGCCACAAAACAGCATTTTTATTTCAGAGAAAGAAATTTCATTCCTAGCTTTTATTGAGTCTATTTTAGCTTTCCTCTATGTCCCACCCTTGTTTTTTCCCCTGCCTTGACCTAGTACTCATCAACTTAAACATTGAATAACCACTAAATGTGCCTGTAGTAGGTGAGAGAATACATCATAAACATTCCAGATCAAGGTTTTAAGGAGCTTGAAGTTAGCCACAACAAAACAGGCAGTATAGAAGTGATGACACAGATGATGAACTTTTAAAAAGAACTGTTACAAGACGCCAGAGAAGCAAAGAGGACAGGAATCTATCTACCTGGGAGCTTCATGAAGTCCTCATCTCCTAGACCACGCTCATCACTGGATACAGGTGTTACACTGGTAGACCTTGTGGTTTAGAATCCAAAAAGTATTCTAAGGGTTCATTTTTACCTGTTTTATTTCTCTTTCCATTTATATTCCTGGCATTTTCCTTTTACCTTTTCATCTATGTCCAATAAATCTTTCTTGCATTTCATATACCTTATAAACACCTTCAAGCCCCTCTGGAACCAGTTAAGATGAATCAGATAAAGCTATAAAATGCTAATGACCATATGCCATGATTAATGTGTCCTCCACAACTTGCTCCTAGTTTCTCATCTGTTGTTGTTAGCTTTCTTTGTTCCTACGCAAACAGTCTTCTTTTGGGCTATGAAACTTTGCCCTGGTGATATTCCTGAATTCCCTGATGTTTCTATGGTTTTGTCTCTTACTAGGAATGGGAAACACACATCTAACTTCCCGTTATACAAAATAACACAGGTTACAGGCATGTTTTCTCATATATNTCAGATGATTGTCTCTGATGTCTTGTTTTCTTTCACTTCATTTTAGCAAGAAAAGGAGACACTCCTACAGATTCAGGAAAGGAAATGCTTTCTAGGAACTCCAGTATCTACAAGATCCTGGGGTTTGTTTTGAAAAGATCTATGGCTTCTATCACTATTTATCTGTGTGAATTTTATACCAACTTCTAAAGTAACGCCGTACTCTGCTGTACTTGAAAACTTGAAAAATAAATAAGAAAAATAACAGTACTATTTATGTAAAGAGAAAAAATACAATGGTATTTCTATCATTAGGTAAAGTCTCCTTAAAATTAACTCATAGCAAATATTTCTCAAATTATCCCTTTACTATATATGTTGATCAATGCAAAATCTCAAACTCCTTAAATTTATCCTAAATTATTGTTCATACAAGGAAATAAATCCTGGAGAAGTAGGAAGAGGTCATACAACACAAAAAAATGTCGGGATAAATTCAGGGTGNTTTGATCTTATTCTAAAGAAGTGAAAGTCATTGAACTCTTTTACTAGAATGGTGTCTAACATGTATTTTGGGGATGTGGTGATATATTGCTTGTAATCTAAGAAATAAAGCTTGCCTGAAGATCAGAGAACAGAGCCAGCCACAGAGTTAGCCATAGAGGTCAGGCAGTGGTAGCACACACCTTTAATCCTAGCACTTGGGAGGCAGAGATCCATCTGGATTTCTGTGAGTTCAAGGCAATGCTGGGCTACAAGAGATTAATCCAGTCTAAAAGAGAAAAAGAGGCAGACAGTGGTGGCTCACACCTTTATTCCCAGCACTTGGGATCACACACCTTTAATTCTAGCACTAGGAAGGTTGAGATAGGAAGGGATATGGCTGGGCAGAGAAAAGAATATAAAACAGGAGGAGACAGGAACTCTTGATCTTTCANGCTGAGGATTGGTGAGGTAAGAGGTGGTGGCTGTGGCTTGCTTTGCTTCTCTGATCTTTCAGCTGTCACCCTGATATCTGGCTCTGGATTTTTATTAAGACCAATATTGGATATTGGTATAGCTTTGCTTTGAGACACCAAAGTGAGACAATAAAGGAGAATAACAATGCAGTCCAGGCGGACTTGGATAATGACACTGATGGGCTCATGGCATTAGTAAAGATGTATAAAAGGACAACATTAACATCCTGAGGTCATCAAATTTGATGAACTGGAGTTGAGACATGAAGGAAAGGAAGATACCTGACAGACGATGTTCTGAATTGGTAGTTACACAAGTTCTGTGCAAATGCCATCACAGACACATCAAGGGGCCAGCCAAAAAACGAAGACTCAGTAATTAATGGATCCTCAGCCCTTGGAACAGTGAAGAGCTTCTGAATAATTCTTTTTCTGTGGTTGTGGTTCTATACTCACAATAAAATTCCAATTACCTTGTGTGCATATGTTTGTGTGCATATAAACACATGTGTATACATGTACACATACTTAAGAAAGATGGAATTATAGAACATGTTAATAATGGCTGAAAGAATCGAGGTTTTGAGTAAATAAATGTTATAACTAGATTTATTTTACATTTACATATGAATTTTAGAAATTAAATAAAGATTATTACCAGAGTCTGAAAAATATGATCAAACACACACATTTGTCTATTTTTAAAATGTATTTTATACTTTTGGAATTAAAATGTAATTAAGTAATTTCCCTCTCTCCTTTCCTTCTACCCATTCTCTCTTTCCCTCTTCCCTTTCCTCTACCCAGTCCTTCCCATGTGCCCCGCCTTGAGCTCTCCCAGATTCATGTCCTCTATTTTTTTAATTGTTGCTCTCTATATATACATCATACATGTATATAAATTATTTTTAAGAACATACCTTCTCCATAGTCTTCTGCTCTAATTCTTGTACTTCACCTACTAATGAAAGTGAAATATTTGTGGATGTCAACTAATTTCAATTAGAATAAAACTTGTCAAACTGCAATATCTGTACGTTTGTTTGTAACTGTTAATTTAACACATTATGGCAAACATATAAGTTTATACACTATCAATGTATTAGTTCTGGCAGTCAGCGCTTCTCTCTTACACGCCACTGCTTCACACTCTCTGGCCCTTCTTCCACTGTCACAGCCTCTGAATGATTCTGCTTTCAGTTCATCGAGTGATTAGATTAGGGTTCTACCCATAACCCAAGACCTCCTTTTCTCAGGGTTATGTATATTAAGGACACGGACAGTATCCCCTTTTCCAGGTAAGGTGACATACTTAGAGACAATGAAGCTTGAAACATGGGCATCTTTAGAAGACCACTGTTCTCTCTGCTCCCTTTTAAAAGTATAAACTTTAATTAACAATATTTCTTGACCTAACTACTTCTCAGCTACCCTATACTATTAATATATGACTCATAAAATATATTCAAACTAACTCACACTGCCTAAAATAGGCAAAGATTTTCTCTGCTCCTAACTATTAGCTTTCTGTGTTTAGCTTCTGTNCTTGGTTCTCCTTAATGAATCAATTGATTCCACTCTTTATCTTCTGGGAATGTTTCTTCTTACTAATCATTTCAGATAACTTAAGCATGCAATNTCACTGCTCTGAAGCCCTCCAATTTTGAATGCTTTTGTGTGAAAAGAAAATCACCATCAAATAACTCAGGAAATCACTAAGTATAAAAGATTGAAAGTGTCAGGCACATCTAGGATCCAAAATAATCAATGCCCTATACCTCATAGCATCACCTGCAGAAATAGTAAATAAATAAAATTTAAGTTCACACAATTTTATATCAAAATATCTTGAATAGAAATTGGAAGTTTATCTGGGGAAGTGGTCAACATTTGCCTGAGGATAGGCACAGGGAACCTGAGAGATCTTCCAACAAAGGATCTTTCTTACATTACAAATGGTTGTAAAGGAACTTTTTGGAGGTAGAGAGCTAGGACATAACTGTTAGNGTCCTGGAGAAGTCCCACAAAAGACCACCATCCATGTGTGCAATCAGCAAGAGTGTTTATTATTCCAGCATGCTGGGGCCTGTCATTCCACACAAAGGCGAGATGGAAGACCTTATTGTCAATTTGTTTGTAGTCATTGNATCAGCATCCAAATGGATATGGGAGCTGCATGAGTTAATCTCTGCTGTGTCTTTCTGTCGCCAGGCAGATTTCCTTGTAATTGGTCCTTAAATTTGTCAGTATCCCTGGTTTACACTTTTGGTAGTTGTTTTAGTTAGGGTTTATATTGTTGTGACAAAACACCGTGACCAAAAAGCAAGTTTGGAAGGAAAGGGTTCATTTGGCTTACACTTCCAGATCATAGTCCACCACTGGAGGAAGTCAGAACAGGAACTCAAGNAGGGCAGGAACCTGGAGGCAGGAGCTGATGCAGAGGCCATGGAGGGGAGCTGCTTAGTGCCTTGCTTCCCATGGCTTGCTCAGCCCACCTTTTTATAGAACCCAGGACCACCAGTCCAGGGATGGCACCACCCACTATGAGCTGGGCCCTCCTCCATCAATCACTAATTAAGAAAATGCCCTATAGCTGGATCTCATGGAGNCATTTCCTCAACTGAGGCTCCTTCTTCTGATGACTCTAGCTTGTGTCAAGTTGACACACAAAACCAGCCAGTACAGTAGCAGTTTTCAATATACATTTTAAAATCACTGCAATGAAAGAACAAAGCAAAATAAAACCATTCTATTCACTCCCTCATTCGCCTTTTTGTAAAATATAGTAACCATTTGAGTTCTAAACACAACAACAACACNGATTCATCCCAGAGCCAGGCTTTTAATGAGGCAGTTGACTCAGTCTCATACAACCAGAGTAGGAGGAAAGTTTGTATAAAAAATACTCCAGCATTTTAATTTGGTGGTAAGCTCTTTGAGGAAAGCTAAACAATAGAGTAAGGCTGTGGTGATAGATTGTGCACCGCAGTAAAACTTATCTGGGTATCAGATGTCAGACCCAGCCACTAGATTAGACATAGAGGCCAGACAGTGGTGGCACACACCCTTNATCCTATCACTGGNGAGACAGAGATCTGTCTGGATCTCTGTGAGCTCAAGGCCACACTGGCAACAGAGGCAGGCATGGTGGCACACACCTTTAATCCCAGCACTTGAGATCTCATGTTTTTGCTTTGGGAAGGACACACATCTTTAATCCCAGGAAGTAAGATGGCAGGGCAGAAAAAGGTATATATGGTGTGAGGAAACAGGGACTCATGGTCTTGAGGCTGAGGATTTCATAGAGGTAAGCTAGTGGCTGGTTGTTCTGTTTTTCTGATCTTTCAGCTTCACCCTAATATCTGGCTCTGGGTTTTTTATAATAAGACTGTTTAGCAATTCCTGTTACATAAGGCTAACCATTCATCCCAGTAATGAGTCAAGCAAAGAAGGTCAGATGTTCTAGCTTCCGAATAAAATAAAGCCACTTGCC
>LZPO01017557.1:60371-72773 GCA_001675575.1 Neotoma lepida | reverse complement strand
TGAATGGGATACAACGACAACTCTTATATCTGCTCCTACTGCCAAACATCCAGCTTAACAGAAAGAAAAATGAATGTCGAGTCCTTGACTTGGTGCCAACCCACAGAGGACGTCAATAGTCCCACATTGGTAGTTCATNGCACTCAGGTGCTTCCGGGATGGTGAGATCAGCATGCCACCTGGAGAAAAACTGATACATGTAATCCACATACATGCTTAAAGGTTTTAGACTTTTGATTTGCTGAATTGGGACCTTGTATAATCCAGCGTCTATCTAAGCATACTGTATTCTAGGAGGAAATACGAGAAATGAGCATAGCCAGGTGTGACGGTGTAAGAATGTAATTGCAGTACTTCAGAGGCTGAGGTGGGAGGATCAGCAATCTGAGGTCCACCTAGTATACATACCAAGTTCAAGGCTCTCCTGGATTAGATACTGAGAGAAGGAATGAGGGGGGAAAAGGAAGAAAGGAAGGAAAGAGGAAAAGAAAAGAAAACAGAAAAGAAGTTGATAGCCCCTAATCCTGTCACCTATAACAGCTCTAAGACAGATCAAGCGGTCTTTTGAAGACACACTGTACATCTGAGGTACCAATGTAGTTATAACACTCGTGATACCCACCCACCAGAACAGTGCTTGCCATAAGTCTACAATTATTACAAGGTGCCAAATCCACAGTATGTGAAACCAAGAGACTCATATAAAGCTAATTACAGTAGTCGCAGAAGAACAAATACTACGTTTTCCCTCATTTGTGGATCCTAGATTTTATACANATGTATAAAATCATGCATACATATGACATGACAGTAGAAGTGACATGGTATTGGACAGCAAAGAAGACTGAGGGGAGGAGGAGGTGANAGGGTCCAGGGGTATGATGGGAGAATATGCTCCAAGTACGTTATAGACTTACAGAAAGTCNGCCTAGGAACCNAGNACCATGTACAACGAACATAATGCTAATTAAAAAATTTAAAAAGAAGCAGTGGTCTTGTTTACTTTCATTCCCAGAGACCCACTTAGAGATTATATTTTATTTTTCTTTCATCAACTAAGACTGGGTTCATAAGAAGAAATACTTTTCCCAGAGGACACAGAGCCACCAAAGTGTCAAACACCAAAGATGTCTGATACCCTAGAATTACTTGATGCTCTGGTGCCCCTCCCCCCAAACAAGCCATGAATAAATAATGTCCTGCCAGGCCTAATCTGCCCAAGTCACAAGTAGGAGGTAGATCTGCTGTTCCACAGTGGAGGTAGGGAATCCAGGTGGTTCCCAGGGCAGCTCTGACTACTATCCCAACCAAGTCAGTCAGTGGATAAGTATGGCAAACATGGTCTGGAGAAGGCATGGTGGCTAGAGGCATCAAAGACACCTTATCAAGAAATCCACAGGGACAAGCAGAGGTACTGAGTGATGGTACGGAAAATCTTAACTGAGTCATAGAGGAGCGAGAGCATGACCCGAGAGTGCACCTGAGTTGGACTTNCATGGCAGGACGCTACAGCCTGTGCTGGTGAACATTTTGTTTCCCACTAGGTAAAAGCAACCACAGTCCTACTAGAGCTATTCCCCAGTAGGATGGGACAGAATTTTACATGAAGCTAGTGGTTCTCAATAGACTACAATGACAGCTGTTGGGGGCCACCCAGTTCCCCCAAGACAATCCTTCTCTAGCTGCCAGGAGTGTTGTCAGCCAAGGGCTCACAGATTGCAAATCGACCTCAGCTGACAGTCTTGGCATCCCCCATGCTCATCTAGCCTCCCCAGGAGCAGGCTTCAACAACCACTGGTTAATATGAGAGTATAAAGGCCCAGTCTCCCTGCTCCAACTGGGTCATTTGGGAAGGACCAGCCAAGCTCTACAGCTCTCTTTGGAACAGGCTGAGACCTTTGATACACACTATTTATTTACTTATTATGATACACACATTCTTTACTTAACTCTATTTCCTTCCATATCTTACTGGCAGTGTTCTGAGGACCACTGGTGGTATTCCTGGGAACACTGTCCCACGGACTCTGCAAGAAAACCTACGTTAGGGTCTGTTTCCCAGTACAAAAAAACACATATCAATCATATTGTTACTTACTCAGAAAACAGAAGTGATGAAAACATAGGATCTGTACTTATAAGACTATAACTTTGGTGGTAATTTAGGCACTTTAAAAGTGTCTGAGGGCCAAAGAGGTGGCTCAGAGGGGAAAGGTGCTTGCAGTGAAATCCAGGCAATCTGAGTTCAAATCCCAGAATTCACATAGAAGGAGAAGGAGAGAACTGAATCCATAAAGGTATCCAATGCACATCATGATATGCATGACCCCACCACACACACCATGTGCCACACAAGCAGTAATAATAAATTTTAAATTTTGTATTAAAACATGAGTATCAGAGAAATTACAGTGAACTACTTTAAAAAGCACCAAATCAATATTCTTAAGTTTACTATATTTTAAGCTTGCAGACATCAAGATAGCTGTCTTTGACCATTGCAATGTTAGCATATGATAAAAATTATTGGGGATTTTTTTCGATGGTACACATTGACATAGATCAATATAAGATTAATGTATAAAGTTGCATAGAAGTTGCAACTAAATTTTAGGAGAAACAATGCCTTATTATTAAAGCTTTCCAATAATTGAATATCCTACTTTGAAAAAGAATGAGTTTTTTTTTTAACCCTGAAGATGTGTGCTGCTATGACGAAAATATCATAAGCTAGGTAATTTATAAAGCATATAGATGTATTTCTCACCGCTCTAGAGGTTGAGAAGTCCAGATCAAGGTCATGGCATCACCAATGTCTGAGGTGAGAGCCAGCTTTTTGGTTTACTGATGGCACTTCCTAACTGCACCCTATCATATCCAAGGGTAAGGCAGGTGCGTAAGGTCTTGACTATGGCAATGGTTTCATTCAGAAGAGCTCTGTCTTCATGACCCTACCCCCTGACAATCATCTACCTTCTAATACTGACACCCTAGTGGCTTAAAATTTCAATATATGAGTTTGAGACAGAAGCTAAAAACATTCATGACTGTGTGTAAGGAGAAGCCATATTTTTGTGGATATTGTCAATATCAAAAAATGAGCTATGATATATGTGTTAGTTTTCTATTAGTCTATAACACTTTATCACAAAATTATCAGGTTAAAATATAGAATGTATTGTCCCAGTTTTTGTGAGTCAGAAGTCTGCTATGTTTTGGTTGGGTTTCAGATGGGAACAATGGAGCAGGTGGATCCACAGTGTCACCTGGTGCCTGGATCCTTCTCCTGAGCCCACATAAGTGTGGTGCCAAGGTGCGCAGTTACTTGCAACTATTCAACTGAATCCCCTCTTCTTGTTAGTCTGGTCCCTTCAAATTACTACAGGACAGTATAAGTCCCTTGCCACAAGACTCTCATTAGGCTCATCATATTCTCATGATCTTTCAAGAAGGTCCCAGGATCTTTCCAAGGACTTGTTAGATCATTGCCATTAGGATAAGGTAACTGATTTGTAACACCATCATATGAATGGTACTGCATTACACTCCAGATTGGGCCATATTCAATAGCAGAGGCATTGTGCCAAGGGAATAGGTATCTTGGAAGCCACCTCAGAATTCTGTGACACAGAATGCTTTCCTCCTAAGCAGTTCCACCATTCAAGTCACAGTGATAACTCATGGGTGGTCACTAAATTGAAGGTCTCCTGGGCTAACAGATATGTCTCCTGGACTGTGACCCTGTAACTGTCTAAAATGACATCATCTCCAAGTCAGTGGTACTTTAGAAATTCTTTGGGATTCTGGAGTGGGATCTGAGTGTTCAAGGCAGCGGTTCTCAACATGTGGGTCATGACCCCTTTGAGGTTGGAACGACTTCTTCACAGGGGTCACCTAAGACCATTGGAAAACAGATATTTACATTATGATTCATAACAGTAGCAAAATTACAGTTATGAAGTAGTAATGAAAATAATTTTATGGTTGGGGGGTCACCACAACATGAGGAACTGTATTAAATGGTCCAGCATTAGGAAGGTTGAGAACCATTGGTTTAAAAGCAATGCCCATATTACCCTCATCTTCCCTAGACACCTCAAAATGCTCACAGATCTGGGGGTAAACTGGAGTGTGGGAACTTTACAGCACCAGAAAAGACAGTTTCAAAGTACCCAGGACACTGCCTGAACTAGACAGACACTTCTGGGAACAAACCAGAAATCTTCAGGGATGAAATCTGAAGAGGTCCAATTCTCTTCATTCTATTCTTGCTCTCTACTTTCAGATTTTCGTTTGGGGACTAGACTAGAACGTTAGAATATTTTGTGCAGAATTACAATAGTCAGTAAACTGACACCCCTTTCTGAAGAGAAGCAGAGAATTACTGGGCTGGAGCTTAGAGACNACCATGTACAACGAACATAATGCTAATTAAAAAATTTAAAAAGAAGCAGTGGTCTTGTTTACTTTCATTCCCAGAGACCCACTTAGAGATTATATTTTATTTTTCTTTCATCAACTAAGACTGGGTTCATAAGAAGAAATACTTTTCCCAGAGGACACAGAGCCACCAAAGTGTCAAACACCAAAGATGTCTGATACCCTAGAATTACTTGATGCTCTGGTGCCCCTCCCCCCAAACAAGCCATGAATAAATAATGTCCTGCCAGGCCTAATCTGCCCAAGTCACAAGTAGGAGGTAGATCTGCTGTTCCACAGTGGAGGTAGGGAATCCAGGTGGTTCCCAGGGCAGCTCTGACTACTATCCCAACCAAGTCAGTCAGTGGATAAGTATGGCAAACATGGTCTGGAGAAGGCATGGTGGCTAGAGGCATCAAAGACACCTTATCAAGAAATCCACAGGGACAAGCAGAGGTACTGAGTGATGGTACGGAAAATCTTAACTGAGTCATAGAGGAGCGAGAGCATGACCCGAGAGTGCACCTGAGTTGGACTTNCATGGCAGGACGCTACAGCCTGTGCTGGTGAACATTTTGTTTCCCACTAGGTAAAAGCAACCACAGTCCTACTAGAGCTATTCCCCAGTAGGATGGGACAGAATTTTACATGAAGCTAGTGGTTCTCAATAGACTACAATGACAGCTGTTGGGGGCCACCCAGTTCCCCCAAGACAATCCTTCTCTAGCTGCCAGGAGTGTTGTCAGCCAAGGGCTCACAGATTGCAAATCGACCTCAGCTGACAGTCTTGGCATCCCCCATGCTCATCTAGCCTCCCCAGGAGCAGGCTTCAACAACCACTGGTTAATATGAGAGTATAAAGGCCCAGTCTCCCTGCTCCAACTGGGTCATTTGGGAAGGACCAGCCAAGCTCTACAGCTCTCTTTGGAACAGGCTGAGACCTTTGATACACACTATTTATTTACTTATTATGATACACACATTCTTTACTTAACTCTATTTCCTTCCATATCTTACTGGCAGTGTTCTGAGGACCACTGGTGGTATTCCTGGGAACACTGTCCCACGGACTCTGCAAGAAAACCTACGTTAGGGTCTGTTTCCCAGTACAAAAAAACACATATCAATCATATTGTTACTTACTCAGAAAACAGAAGTGATGAAAACATAGGATCTGTACTTATAAGACTATAACTTTGGTGGTAATTTAGGCACTTTAAAAGTGTCTGAGGGCCAAAGAGGTGGCTCAGAGGGGAAAGGTGCTTGCAGTGAAATCCAGGCAATCTGAGTTCAAATCCCAGAATTCACATAGAAGGAGAAGGAGAGAACTGAATCCATAAAGGTATCCAATGCACATCATGATATGCATGACCCCACCACACACACCATGTGCCACACAAGCAGTAATAATAAATTTTAAATTTTGTATTAAAACATGAGTATCAGAGAAATTACAGTGAACTACTTTAAAAAGCACCAAATCAATATTCTTAAGTTTACTATATTTTAAGCTTGCAGACATCAAGATAGCTGTCTTTGACCATTGCAATGTTAGCATATGATAAAAATTATTGGGGATTTTTTTCGATGGTACACATTGACATAGATCAATATAAGATTAATGTATAAAGTTGCATAGAAGTTGCAACTAAATTTTAGGAGAAACAATGCCTTATTATTAAAGCTTTCCAATAATTGAATATCCTACTTTGAAAAAGAATGAGTTTTTTTTTTAACCCTGAAGATGTGTGCTGCTATGACGAAAATATCATAAGCTAGGTAATTTATAAAGCATATAGATGTATTTCTCACCGCTCTAGAGGTTGAGAAGTCCAGATCAAGGTCATGGCATCACCAATGTCTGAGGTGAGAGCCAGCTTTTTGGTTTACTGATGGCACTTCCTAACTGCACCCTATCATATCCAAGGGTAAGGCAGGTGCGTAAGGTCTTGACTATGGCAATGGTTTCATTCAGAAGAGCTCTGTCTTCATGACCCTACCCCCTGACAATCATCTACCTTCTAATACTGACACCCTAGTGGCTTAAAATTTCAATATATGAGTTTGAGACAGAAGCTAAAAACATTCATGACTGTGTGTAAGGAGAAGCCATATTTTTGTGGATATTGTCAATATCAAAAAATGAGCTATGATATATGTGTTAGTTTTCTATTAGTCTATAACACTTTATCACAAAATTATCAGGTTAAAATATAGAATGTATTGTCCCAGTTTTTGTGAGTCAGAAGTCTGCTATGTTTTGGTTGGGTTTCAGATGGGAACAATGGAGCAGGTGGATCCACAGTGTCACCTGGTGCCTGGATCCTTCTCCTGAGCCCACATAAGTGTGGTGCCAAGGTGCGCAGTTACTTGCAACTATTCAACTGAATCCCCTCTTCTTGTTAGTCTGGTCCCTTCAAATTACTACAGGACAGTATAAGTCCCTTGCCACAAGACTCTCATTAGGCTCATCATATTCTCATGATCTTTCAAGAAGGTCCCAGGATCTTTCCAAGGACTTGTTAGATCATTGCCATTAGGATAAGGTAACTGATTTGTAACACCATCATATGAATGGTACTGCATTACACTCCAGATTGGGCCATATTCAATAGCAGAGGCATTGTGCCAAGGGAATAGGTATCTTGGAAGCCACCTCAGAATTCTGTGACACAGAATGCTTTCCTCCTAAGCAGTTCCACCATTCAAGTCACAGTGATAACTCATGGGTGGTCACTAAATTGAAGGTCTCCTGGGCTAACAGATATGTCTCCTGGACTGTGACCCTGTAACTGTCTAAAATGACATCATCTCCAAGTCAGTGGTACTTTAGAAATTCTTTGGGATTCTGGAGTGGGATCTGAGTGTTCAAGGCAGCGGTTCTCAACATGTGGGTCATGACCCCTTTGAGGTTGGAACGACTTCTTCACAGGGGTCACCTAAGACCATTGGAAAACAGATATTTACATTATGATTCATAACAGTAGCAAAATTACAGTTATGAAGTAGTAATGAAAATAATTTTATGGTTGGGGGGTCACCACAACATGAGGAACTGTATTAAATGGTCCAGCATTAGGAAGGTTGAGAACCATTGGTTTAAAAGCAATGCCCATATTACCCTCATCTTCCCTAGACACCTCAAAATGCTCACAGATCTGGGGGTAAACTGGAGTGTGGGAACTTTACAGCACCAGAAAAGACAGTTTCAAAGTACCCAGGACACTGCCTGAACTAGACAGACACTTCTGGGAACAAACCAGAAATCTTCAGGGATGAAATCTGAAGAGGTCCAATTCTCTTCATTCTATTCTTGCTCTCTACTTTCAGATTTTCGTTTGGGGACTAGACTAGAACGTTAGAATATTTTGTGCAGAATTACAATAGTCAGTAAACTGACACCCCTTTCTGAAGAGAAGCAGAGAATTACTGGGCTGGAGCTTAGAGACNGAAAGCCATATGCCCTAAGAATCTGGCTACAAATGATGCCAGGCTCTCAGGGAGGTGAGACAGGCACAGTTATCTGTCACCCTGATGGGCCAGCCTAATCTGCTCTCATTGTATGTGGCTACTGCCTCCTGTGGCCAAGGCCCTCCAAATCGGACTGAAAAGGATTCATTTGGCCTTATCAAAGCGAGAAACTGGGAGAAGCATGGATTCTCCTGCCGTCTTGGCTTCCAGTTACTGCATCATTGGCACTGAGGGCTGAACCAAGCAAATAGATCTTTATCTTTGCTCAGTGAGCAGCTCATCTCGTCCTTGTGCAGGAACCAAGCAACCTCTGTAAACAAGTGTTCACTGTTGGGCAGCTTCTAAACAAGGGGACATGCATGGTAAAACATTTCCAAGGATATANATCTGTTAAAATCATGCCCAGATGAATGATAATCTAAACAAGCATTCAAATAGAAAACCAAAATGTGTTATTTTCATAGACAAGAAAGTACTTTTAATGTATTTGAGCTAAATATTTTGATTTTTACCTATAAACTTGCAGAATTTGAAATATGTTCCATTGGGTATATGATTGTTTTAATAATTGAAAAAATACTAATGAAGATTAAGAAAAGCTTCAAGAAAAAATACAAAAGCTATTTATTTTCTCTATTCAGAGATTACCACTAGGGTTTCAAATTATACTCATCACAGCTTTGATATATTTCGTATGTATCATGCATGCTGTTTGGTAGATTGAACATTTTACATAAAAATACATCATGCATGAGATTGAGAGGTAGCAAGGATCATAAATTTCTCCAAACCTCAGCATCCACTCTTGTTATTACTCTGGGACTTCATCATGAAGCCTCTTAGTAGAAAGACTCTTTGGTGAATTTGACGAACCTATCAGTCCTTCCCATTGAGGGCTGCCCGAGAATGCTTATCTTTTCTTCTAAGTCCATAGACTCATTGTTTGCTTATGGGAATCGAAAAGGCTTCCACCTAGATACCAGAATTCTGCTTNTCTTTGATCATAACTAGTTATTCAACATCTATCAACTGCCAAGCTCTGTTCTATCTGGAGAGTCCTTTGAACAAGGAGGGAGAACAATCTTTGCAATGCCTTCCTCATTCCTAAGGATAATCAGTACCTTACATTTTAACAAACATGTTCTCAATTAATTAAATAGTTGGTTGAATAGTTACTTTATATGAATCAGAGTATCGGATCTGCATGGACTGTGCTCTTACTCTGTTGGAACATTCATTTTTCTCAATGTCTTACTTTAGGTAAGATGATATTAAATGTCCATACACATTACCCTTTCAAAATGATTTCCTTATCATTTCCAAACACTATTCAACATAGAGAGGTAGGGATTAAGGCATAACATTTCAAAAAGAAAAAAAGAAAGACAACAAAAAAGAAAGAACAGGAAAAAAAAATCAAAGTGGTCAGAACATAATCTGTTCTATCAACAAAGACAGTTAACATTCTCGTTGGTGCATTAGTGGTACAAGCATTACAGAAGCAATCAACAACTTTCTGATTGAATTCAAAGCCTACTCCACAAAACAGAACTCATACTTGGTGCCATTAATGGAGCCAAGAGCTAGGTCATAGGGAATAAATGGAGACCTAATACTATTACACTGATAAATGGAGTTAGTAATAAACATTCCTTTACCTAAATTCTATTTTCATACCCACGGGTTGGTGCATCTCTCAGCTCTCATCAGAGAAGTGTCTCTTTTCAATAGGTGGTGGTTAATACAGAACCCACAACTGAGCAATGTGTAAGAATAAGGGACCTTGGGTTGCTAAGATTTAAATAGGACATCTCTATCATACACATCCTGAAAGGGATCGCTGCAAACAGGGGTGGGGTTCCTGAGATACCACCCCTATCTGAAGAGCTATTAGCAACTCATGACTGATGGGGGAGGAAGAGTCTTTTCTTCAAAATAGCCTCTAGGAAGCTACTGTGTCCAGTGCTTTGTCATACATTTCTTTCACTAATTCATCTCANTGGGTTGTAGGAAAACAGCGTATAAATTTGGGAGAGAAAAGTGGTAAGTAGGGGATAAAGAAGAAACCAGAGAGGAGAGAATGGGTGGGAGAGCACTTTTATGCATGTATGAAACTCCTCAATAATAAAAAGTTAAAAATAAAGTTACCAATGAATAAAACCAAACATCAATTGTTTAGTACTTGCATGGGGACAAAACAGGATTAATTGATACAAAGCAAAACTCTGGTTGTCATTTTAAAATAATCTTTGTTCAAGTGCATTTCCAATAAATAAACTTAATGTTCTAAAAAAGGTGAATAATGTTGGTTTAAAAATCTATAAACAATTTTTTTATGTAAGTAGTGAAATTCTAAGTTATTTACAGCCATTGTGAAAATAGAATAGAGGTTCTTTGATATATATCCAAAGCTTAAACTGCAGTATTATCTAATAACACATCTAGATTTATATCCAAAGGAAATGAAGTCAGTATCTCAAAAAAAGATCTACCCACATATGCTTATTATAGCATTATTCATAATAGCCAATCAAAAGCATACACACATATACAAAACATATTATTTTATTTGTCAAAAGACAAGAAAAAATCTTCATTTCTAAAAACATAAATATACATGGAAGACATTTTGCTAAAATGGAATAACTTAGAAACACTCAGACAGATATACTAAGTCTTTGTTACTACATGGGATATAGAGAACTCAACTTAAAGCAGGTAGTTTGGTAATTAGAAGTTACTATTGTGCAGGATAAATACAGAAATATTAGTTAAAATACTAACACGTTCAATTACAAAATGAGTGAGTTCTGGGATCCAATGCATGAGGTGGTTATTATAGTTGATAAAACAGCTTAAGGAAACTATAGAAGGCAGGGTCAGTAGAGCCTTGGGGAAGACGGTGCTTGTCTAACATTTCTTTAAGGGACCTTTTTTTCCCCCATTACTAAAATGTAGGACCTTGGGGCACCTCCTTTTGCCTCACTCCCTGGGCTTAGTTTCTCTGGGGACACAGTAAAAATATATTCATACTATGAGCTGAATATCTCCCAAAGGAATACCTCTGCAGCCAAATTTGCCTCTTCCTTAAATAGTTGGTAAGTCATATTCCCAAGAGTGTGATGTCAATGCCAAATTATCTGTCAGGGATATTGGGAGTGGGAGATGGATGGGGGTTAGTTTTACACATAGATATAGCCAAACAGTGGAAATAATGTATGTGTTCATAGAACTCCTGCTAGATCCCACAGATGTGAAATTTCCTTGAAATAATCATTTCTTCCTACTTCTTCTTTTCCTCTAGCTTTGCAATCTGTTACACCCACATGCTATAGGGTCCTGTCTAAAAATACTGCTGCACATGTTTATGTGAAAATACTGCA
Organism: Neotoma lepida; assembly: GCA_001675575.1. Classification (NCBI taxonomy): domain Eukaryota; kingdom Metazoa; phylum Chordata; class Mammalia; order Rodentia; family Cricetidae; genus Neotoma; species Neotoma lepida. The sequence goes on along the minus strand of LZPO01017557.1, from coordinate 61,500 downwards.
CCATGAAGATAATAAGAGCTGGTACCCCCAAAAAGTAGTGTGGAACGGTAAGAGCTGAGCTCAGCTGGCAAGTGGGATACTTTGGTTTCTAATTTTCATTCTGTCTACAATTGAATCTAAAGATATAACCCGTCAAATGATCTCTAAGCTTTGACTNTTCGTAAGAGAGCAGTTGGGTTCCATATTACCCGAATCTACTCTAGCCCATAGTCACACATACCTACCTAATAGAAGNTATCAATTTTTTTTTGTTTTGTTCTGAATACTTCTATCCATGAAGTCTTCTTTATATTTTTTTTTATTTTATGAAGTTTTTTCTCTAAATTCTTCAAAGAAAAGCCACTTATTTGGCATATACACAAATGAAACAGAAGCACATGCAGTAAAAATTGGATAAAAACAAGACTGGAGGTAGAAGCAAGACGATGAAGAGTTCAAAGCCAAGGGGCTGAAGAGATGGCTCAGTGGTTAAGAGCATGCATTGCTCCTGTAGAGTTAGTTTCCCACCACCCATGTGGGGCAGCTCATATCCACCTTGAACTCTAGCTCCAGGGGATCTTATACCCTCTTCTGGTCTGTTTATCCTCGTATATACACCCCCCCACACACACAAACACATACACATAATTAAAAAATAAATCCTTAATATTTTAAAATTTTGGTTTGGTTTTTAGTTCTTTTAAAATTCATTTATGACATGTTTTCATTATATTCATCCTCTTCTCCCAACTTTAAAAAGAGTTTAAAGCCAACCAGGGGTACATAGTGAGATGTATTATTAGAATTTATTAAATTTTATTAAAAACAACAAACACTAACATATCCATTTGCATATTTGTATTTTCTAAGACACGAATTTAAAGTTTAATTTCAAAGAAACTGTTTTCCCCACTTAAATAGGCAGCAAATACGGTTCCTGAGAACCATATTGGGTGGGAAGACAGTGGTAAACTCTGAGATGGAGAAATTTCTCTCATGGAAAAATTCTTTTCTTAAGAGTAAATTTCTTAAACCCTAATAGTTTCAATCAGGAGTACCACTAATTTCAGAATACATACTCAATGTCTGGAGACACTACGGATTCTCACAAACAATGGGAGCAATGCACTGGCTGGTTTTTTTTTTTTTT
>LZPO01017557.1:13393-39520 GCA_001675575.1 Neotoma lepida | reverse complement strand
ACACCAGCACTTGGGAGAAGGAAGCAGGACCAAGAGTTTAAAGCCAGACTCATCTTCATAGTAAGTTTTAGACCAAACTAGATTGCACAATGAAACCTTTTATAAAGCAAACAAACAAGAAAAATAAAGTAACAGCAGCAAAAACAATTAGAAAAGGTCAGCTTGACTTTTAAAATGGCCAAAGATCAGACATATGAGCATGGCCCATGGGACAGCTCAGGGGACATGGGGCTTCCTACCACAGTGGAATGAGAGAACCAACTCCCTCAAGTTGTCCTGTGCCCTCCACTTGCATGCACAATGGCATGTGTGTATCTTTTGTCACCACTAACAGATGTACAAACACAGACATAATGAAAAAAAAATGAGTGACTAAGAATGCACAGACTGCTGACGGAAGTATTTACTAATTAATAAAAACTGAAGGTCTAGGGATAAAATCCCATATGTCAATAAGCGGAGGGTGATAGTCAGGGTAGACTTATGCAGTGTGTGGTGTAACTACGTGTTACAGCTACACAGCCTCCATGTGGAGCAACCTCAGGCAGAAAATGCTGACTTAAAAAGCAAGCTTTAGAAGAGCCCACATCTATAAAACATCTTATATGAATTTTAAAATGATATATTCTCTCAGATACCTGTTGAAAATGCATTACAACAATAACAACAAAAATGAGCCAACAGGAAACATGAAAACCAGACTAATAGTTGGTACAAGAAGTATGACACCTGATTCACTATAGTCATATAGGTCAGAGTGTCCTTCCACTTGACCGCCTCACCCCTGACCCAGTCACATGCTGACAGGAATCCACCTGACGTGCATAAAGAAGAGACCAAGTGAAAACTGCAACAATAACAACAAAAATCACCCTAAGCCACTGAGATTTGAGGGCTTCTATGTTACAGTGACTGTTGCTTCCCAGNCTCAACAGATACAAAAATCAATGCAAGATTCTGTTTGTCTTCTTCTGCGATGGGATTCTTGCCTGTGTTTTGTGTATATCTTCATGGCTTAAATATTTTACCTTCGGCTTAAGCTCTANTTTGGGGTCTAAACTAAAGACCGGAGGATAGAGGGATGAATCTTTCTGAATAGNCCCCCCACCAGGTGGGAATTATATCAGAAATGAAATCGACCCACACTTAGCTAGCCTTTCGATGAGAAGCAGCATCCAAGCCTGAGGGTAAGATTCATTAGACCCATCAGGGAAAAGCTANGTGTGGAATCATAGGAAGCTAGAAAAGCAAGCACGTCCTTAGACAATAACACATCAAACGTTTACCTTCAAATGGTGGCACAAAGTAAAGTAGTAAATAAGAGTAGGATGAATCCGAAGAAACATTTACTGATCTCCCACTGGAGAGCCACCCCTGCAGCCTGGCCTATGGGCAAAAGTCCGAGTGCAGATACTTCCTCCACCTGCCTCCTCTCCACCCCGACAGAGGTGGCTTTGCCACCCGGCTTTGAGCTGCACCTTCACATTCTTCCGCTCTGCTTGCAGTATCCTTATTTTTCGCTTGTTTTTATAGTGAGTGCCTCCACACGACTTTAACAATATTAGCTTTCACAGTCTGAAGTCTCTTCTTGTTTTTCTTTCTTTCTTTCTTTCTTTCTTTCTCTCTTTGTGGAATCCTTTGAAATGTTTCCTGGCTTGAATTATTTCTCTGTGTTGGCTGACCATCTACTAGGTAGAAAGACCCACATGTTTCTCTGGAGTCTCAATGTGTTAACCATTCTCAAATACAAATAGACAGATGTGTCCTCCTCGCCTTCCAGTATAGTGTCAGTGCCTCCAGTCTCAAAGATTTTTGTGTTTTCTCCTTAGCGCTTATATTTTTAAAGATTAAAAAAAAGGGGTCCTTTGAAAGTAATATGAAATTGAAATTAGCTTAAAGAATGCTATGATATATTCAGATCCAGAATTAACAGAGATATGAAATATTTAAAGTGCTTCATTTAAATTACAAGGCTCTTTTCACAGATGTATCAAAATGCTAAGTATATGCCCTACCCTATATAACAGACTGCTTGACCAAAATTATTCCAACAACTATATATAATCAAGTCTAGCACAGTATCTTCTGGAAAGCAATTATCAGGTTTCTAATTTTCATCCCCCCTTTTATCATCAAGTCAGTACACTNGTGCTTTTTCAGCNGTATTAAAGTACATTAGAAATCGGAAAGCCCATTGATCAATATCATAGAAGGATTAANTGGAGATTTTATCATATAGGACTCAGCTGCNGCTATTTTTAGACCCAAACTTGTGTGGATTTTTAAGGAGCAGGAAGTGTTAAGACCAACATTGTTTAGACCTTGCATCACACCTGTGCTGCTGTCTCCCCCTACTGCTACTTCTCTTGTTTGGGAGAAGGCTTCACTCTTTTCTCCAGNGACACTTGTGATCTGGCCTAAGCCAATCAGAACATTTCCCTAACTGTAGTGAATGGTGAAGAAAAGAGGAAATAATGCCATCAGATATGGTGAGAAAAATAGTTGACATGTTCTTGAACTTCGCCAACATCTATAAGCTCTGATGTAATCAATGGCTTAGAACTCAAGTAGACAGTTAGATGGTGGGGGGGCTTTGTTACAAACAGCAGGTCACCCAGGACATTTTTGAATGGCTTACCTTGCGGGGCTCTTCCCTAACTTTACTCCCTCCTGCCAGGAATTGAAGATATCTGCTCTGCCATTCTCTCCTTACCATGGTGGATGGAAACCTATAAATCTCTGACTAAAATACATCTTTCTTTTTAAACTTTTTTAGAATTAAAATGTAATTGCATCATTTTACCCCTCCCCTTTCCTCCCTCCAACCCCCAATTGTTCTCTCAAATTCATGGTCTCTATTTCTTTAACAACCGGAACTAGAAGAGTTTTTGTTTGTTTATTTGTTTTACTTTTTCTTTTTTAACTCAGCATTTGTACCTGTTCTTTCTTTTGCTTCAGACAATTTTTGTAAAGAGTTTTCAAGGATGTTTCCCCATAAGATTTTAAGTATTACCTTTCAAAAAGTCATGTTTTAACCATTAAATCATTAATTTTCCATCATAACTATAGAGTTGATGTTAATAAGTGCCTATTTTTTAACTAGTGTCACCATTTTGTAAAAGAAGTAACGTACATAGTAATAACATTTGTTCTTTCAATGAACGAAATATCAAGGCCTCCAAAATGATAACAGAGACAATATGCAAATAAACAGCACGGTGCGCTAGCCATAGAGGAACAATAACCTGTGAAAACAGGTTGGTGGCAGCCAATGCTCTCTAGTTGGACTTGGGGCCTGCTCGACAGGAGGGAAATAATCCACCCTATGAAAATCTAGTCAGCTTTCCAGAGCTAGTGATGTCATGGACATTAGAAAAGGATCCATTGCCCCCACTTTGCTAGACCAGCCTAATTCCTTACTAAATTCTAAAACTTATCCTTATCCCCACAGGAAGGTGTAGCTACCATCCTCCATCAAAGAAGCCTCTCTTTATATTAAGTGGAAAACATCATAGAAAACCACAACTGGACACAACATGGAGATCCACAGACCATGGGGAGCCCAGCTGCAGTGGATAAATCTAATTCACAGTGCCAGCATCTATGGCATTGGGGACATCACGGAACAGGGAGTGGAAAGATTATAAGAGACAGAATACTAGTCTTCAGTGAAACAGTCCTTCCTAGAAACAGCTTCACAAACAAGATTGGAACAATGGCAGTATCAATGGACATACAGTGTGGGAGGGGGAATTTTGATAAGGAAGAACTACAGGCAACTAATGACTGTTGGGAGAGGGAGTATTAGCCTCTCCCAGGGATGGGGCCCCTTATTGGTTGTCCAATGCAAAGATGTGAATTATCTGTCCTTCACTGGGTTGTTGTTGGATTAAAGTAGGTACTGCACATTAAGTGGTGAAGACTGCACCTCATACAGAGATTGCTACCACATATTGGGCCACTGCTGTTGTAGTAATTATGACATAGGTTTTTGAAATGGGTATATTATATATTCTTTAAGTGACATCTGGTTGTAAATATCAAATGTTAGGAATCTTGAGATTACTATGACAGAACACTCTGAGAAATCTCATAACTCTGTGGACTCTCCAGAAACATCCTGTGGCACCGAGGATGGGTCACACTCACACGATGTTAGTTTTTTTCTGCATCCCTGAAACCATATATACAAACAACAAAAATGAACTCAATAGGTTGTATTTAAATATTTGTGCATAGATACACACACACACACACACACACACACACGCACACACTCCAAAAATAATCAGACCAATAGACTATTAACTTAAGAACAGGGAGAAGGACATGGGAGGCACTGGAGAGAGGGTACCTGGGAAGAATTGGAAGGAGGAAAGGGGGGGAATAATGTAATTCTATTTCAGTTAAAAAATATAAAAACCAAAAGTAATAAAGTTCAAAAATAAAGCACAAATAAGGTTGAAAAATTGAACTAGGAAGTTTGATCTTTNCCCAAATTTAGGTCTGACCATTATGGAGATCTCAGTTATCAAGACTATTTACTTGACGTTAAATACTTCATTCTGGACATGGTGTCAAACACCTTTAATCCCAGTGCTTGGGAGGCAGAGGCAGGTGGATCTCNTTGAGTTGAAGGCCAGNCAGGTCTATTAACAAGCTCCAGAGCAGTCAAGACTATACAGTGAGACCCTGCCTTGAGATAAACAAACAAACAAACAAGCAAACAAATAATTCACTTTATCTGGGAAACAATATTGTGGACAAAGTATACAAAATAATAAAGAATTATTTTTGAAAGTACTGAAATGTTGCCATCAGCACGCATTTTAAGAATCAGACAAAAGGGTGTTCAAACTGGTCCACATAAGAGGTCATTTGGTGAAGAATGGAATAAGGCAGATTTGTGGATTTGTGGGTGACAGAGGAAACAGCATTGTGATTACTAGAGAATGAAAATAGAAATTAAAAAAAATCTCATCAATGCAAAATTTTTTTTCCCATGAAAGAAATCCCTTGGCAAAGCTTCCTAGAAAAAAAAGGAAGTTATTTGTTGTTGTTGCTGAGGTGAGATTATAGATAAACTGTGGGTTCAAATACTTTCAACCTAGTATGACTTGAATTTAAGTTGTAGCAATTTCATCATGAAGTACAAAGGATATAACTAAAAGTGGCCCTTATCATGAACTATCAGAGATTTAAAGTAGGATGAGAATAGGGATGATTGCAAATTTGAGTGCCCCACTGGTTAACCTTGTCAATGTCAAAGGAACCTTCTCCAAGCTTTCATACTGTTCACATCATGACATATTTTATAGCAATTGCCTATTTCTTCACTGGAAAAACAATCTGTAGTGGATAGCCAAGTGATGGCTGAACATATTGGAGAAACTGAAGCAGTAAGAAAGTGGGATTTGAGGGACTCTGAATGGAATAGCCCTCCGAGGACTATGCTTTGAATATAAAATGCCCCCCACCCCCGCCCAGGGTNGCCTTCTTGAACTCTTGCTCTCCAGCTGGTGATCTTATTTTGTGTGGTTCTAGAAACTTTACAAGGCAGAGTCCTGGGAATTTGCTAAGGGTTGGGCTTTGATGAAGTTTACATATTGTGGTGGTTTGAATGAGAATGGCTNCCACAGGTTCATATGTTTGAATGTTTGGTCCCCAGTTAGCAGAACTGTTTGGAAAGGATTGGGAGGTACGGCCTTATTGGAGAAGGTGTGTCACTTGGGGTGGGCTTGGAGGTTTCAAAAGCCCATGGTAAGGCCCAGTTGCCCTTTCTCTTTCTGCCTGCTGCCTGTGGATCAGGATGTAAAGCACTCTGCTGCTGCTCCGGCACAGTGCCTGCATGCTTCTCACCGTGATGATCATGGACAAACCCTCTAAAACTGTAAGCAAGCCCCCAGTTAAATGCTTTCTTTTATAAGAGTTGCCTTCATCATGGTTGCCTCTTCACAGCAATAGAACAGTAACTAAGACACATGTTTTCCAGACTTTTCCAGAGTTTCTACTTTTTATGACGTGAGCTGCCTCCTCCTCCATGTACTTTGTATTGCTTGTGTTCCGTCTCTCTGTGGTCTTAGAATCAATGGAGCCAAAGATTATGAACTTAACTCTCTGAAAACCACGAGTGAAATTCATGGCTTCTTTAAGTTGGGAGACTCATATGGTCGACCTCTCTTAGCTCAGGTTATCTCAATTTATGTTTCCGTGTACCAGAACTATGAGAAATAAAACTTGACTTTATACAAAATCTGATTCCATGGGGTATTTTCAAAATGAAGAGTAGATGTCTGTCTTCCTGGGTGACTGCTGGGGACACTCTGCTGGAGATAAAGGATGGGTCTTGCTGAGGTCTCTGCTCATTTTTAGTGTTGAGACTCAAAGGAATTTTATTTTCATAAGACCCATTTTCCAGGACACAAGACCCTAGCCCGAGGATTCCAAGAATATGAGAAAGCATTCATTCCTTTGATCAACTAAGTTTGTAGAGATCCACCCAAACCAGGAACTTTGCAAAAGCCTCAGCTGGAAGGACAAACAGCCTGGGGAAGGGCTTGTTGGAGTACTAAGCTCCATGGCTCTTGGCTTTGGGCCTGAGTTAACAAGACTGATCATGTTTAGTAGCACTTTTTCATTCTTCTCTTCTTCCGTTTATAGTTTATTGTGATGAATAGTGATGACCATGTATGAAAATACAAGTGCAGTAAGACATTTAATATCCCACATGATTCCAATCTGCCTGTCTCCATTTCTTGGTTTGTTTTCTTTTTTCCTCCTAACTCACCTGGTAAAATTGAGAAGGTGCAGCTGGAGCCCTCCTTTGAGTCTTTTTAAGACATCAATTGGAGGTCAAAACTCAAAGCAATGTGACCCTTTGCACAACCTGAAACCTAAAAGTTCCCAAGGCTCTTCTATGAATTAAATGGCCAAGTTTCAAACACACACCCGCACACACACATGGCATTTGAATGAGGTTCAGGGCAGCTGAGCAGAAAAATGAATTGAACAAAAGAAGGGCAAACTTAAACTCAGTAAAAGAGCAGGCAACCCAACAACAAAAAGAAGGACACAATGGTGCCTTGACCATGCTGAGTTTCCCAGGCCTCTGGAGAATGAGGGCTGCTGAAGGTTTGGCAATAGTCTGACTAATCAGAGTCCAAGAAGCCAGTGTCAAAACACCATTTGGTCCCCAGACACAGCATGTACAGTTTTGTAGCTAGCACTTTTTCTAGGGATACCTTGAAACTTTCTGACCCAACTTAAAGCCAGTTTCCTTCAGTAATTCCGTGGTTTTCATGGGATTCCTTATATGACTTTGGCCTTTGAATTTGCCCTGGGTTTGGGCCAGGAATTCTCCATCTCACTTCCTATTCCTTTTAATTTGCAACAAAACAGCCTATACCAACTCCCGTGTCTCTCGACAGTATTGTTTCCATCAGCACTTACAGTGTAGACAGGACCTATTATAAATGGTACAAATTACTATTACATTACAATATTCACCTCTTTTGGAACATGAGATTTGTTACCTTAGAATGATGCTATAAACAATACAATTTTGTCCCCAATGCCAAATTAGCTTTAGTTATTTCCTGAGCTAAATAGAAAGATCTTACATGCCTTCTCAGAATACAGAACTCGAGAGTATTAGACCATGTCTTCTATACCTCCTCTCCAGTGCTTACTGTGATGCTAAGCACAGCAGTTACACGATGCATAATGGATGAATAGCTTATAGGCTTAGTCAAGTGGGAGGCAGAAATGCCTGTTTTCCTTAGATTAGGTCCCCTGATAGCACCAGAAATGAAAAGGGGTAAAAAATACTGCGAAGTGGCCTCACCAAACTGGGATTCAGGTAGATGGTTTTCACTCTCCTTCCTGTCCTCTATTATACTCTCACCTGTCTNACCCCAGCCCTGTAACATCCTGCCTGCAGGTGCATTTCCTCACACCCTACCTCCATTCCATGGGGACTCCACCAAACATTGGTATAAACTAGCTTTCCTCCTTCCTGTGGACTCTCTCAACTCTCCCTTCTAGTCTGTTCCCCATCCTTTATGTCAGTCTCCAACACCTAGAAACACTCTGTGCCTGGTACCCCAGTGACCACACAGAGCTGGGAGTCATGTAGGTGATTCACGCTATACCTTCTGTTCTACATTAAGAGATCTCCATTCTCACCCTCACCCTCTTGCCGTTTGGCTGCTGTGCCCCTCCTTTCACCTCAGCTCAATTCACTGGGGACCACAAATCTTAGGATAGACCTCCAGGGCTNGCAATCCTTCATCCCTGCTTCTCCAGATTAGTCTTTGTCTTTCAGCAACATACTTGAGGAGTCCCTCCTCCAGCCACATCTCTAACTCCCTAAGGATCCCATATCTTGGAGTGAACAGGGTCCCTTTAGCTCTTTCCAAGTCCTTGTCAATCTTTTCTCTATGCCTACCTTTAGTCCTCTCTACCACTGACTGACCTGAAGAAGCACCCATTACCAGGCAGCTCCCAGCCACATTTTCTTAAGATCCAGAGAGGGAAACAGAAACCAAGGAGTAGAACACCCACCCAACAAAGGCAGGACCAGGTATTAGCACTTAGAGGCACCTCCGTTATCCTAACTTCAGATGCCTAGACACTTGGGCAAAAAACACAAATATTAACAGACAAAATAATATATATCCAACAGAACCCAGTAACTCAACTACAGTAGGTCCTAAAAACTGCAAGATAACTAGAACACAAGACAAGGACTTCAAAATACCAATTATGAATATGTACAAGGACATTAAAGATGATAAGATTAGATCCCTTAATTAGGTCTATGAAGCACAAACAAAACATGGATGAAATACNGAAAACAGTTCAAGACATGAAAGCAGAGATAGAATCACTATAGAAAATCAAAATTGAATCTAAAAAAATTAAAAAGTCAGGTAGAAAACTCAGAGGTAAGCCTCACCAACAGAGTACAAGAAAGAATGTTAGTACTGAACCCAAGGTAGAAGAAATGGAGACCTCAGTGAAAGAAAATGTTAACTCCAAAAATAACAGAATTCCAGGCAAAAAACATCCAGAAAATCTGGGACACTATGAAAAGACCAAATCTATGAATAATAGGAATTTAGGAAGGAGAAGGAATCCAGGTCAAAGGTACAGACTATATTTTTAGCAAAACCATAGAGAGAAATTTCTCCANCCTAAATGTCTACCAAGGTATCAGAAGCATACAGAATAGACTGGACCAGAAAAAATTTCCATATTAAATAATAATCAAAACACTAAACATACAAAAGAAAGAAAGAATATTGAAAGTCACAAGGGGAAAAGAGCAAGAAACATATAAAGACAGACTCATTAGAATAACAACTGACTTCTTAATGGAGACTCTAAAAGCCAGAAGGACCTGGACTGATATTCTACTCTAAAAGACCACAGTGCCAGCTCAGACTATTATTCCCAGCAAAACTATCAATCACAATAGACAGAGAAAGAAAAACATTCCATGATAAAAGCAGATTTAAGCAGTATCTATCTGTAAATCTAGCTCTACATAAAGCACTAGAAGGAAAACTTCAGTATAAAAGATTAATCATATCCAAGAAAACACAAGAAATAAACAATTCCACACCAGTAAAACAAAATAGGAGAAAAGTCCACACCATAACAACAAAACACCAGGAATCAGTAGGCATTACTCATTGATAACTCTCAATATTAATGGTCTTAATTTCTCAATAAAAAGACACAGACTAACAGATTGGATTAGAAAACAAGTTCCATCCTCCTGCATCCAAGAAACATAGCTTACCATGAAGAGTAGACTTCACCTCAGGGTAGACATCACCTCAGGGTAAAAGGATAGAAAAAGATATTCCAAGCAAAGAAGCACAAGAAGCAAACCAGTGTAGCCATTTTAAAATATGACAAAATAGACTTCAAACCAAAACTATCAGAAGAGATAGAGAAGGACACTACATACTTATCAGAGGAAAAAAAATACACTAAGAGGATATTGCAATTCTAAATTCTAAACACTAGGACAACCAAGTTCATAAAACAAACAGTACCAAATTGAAAATCACATGTTGACCCTTACATACTGATAGTGGGAGACTTTAATACCCCACTCTCAGCAATATACAGGTAGGTCATCCAGACAAAAAGTAAGCAGAAAACTGCCCGAGTTAAATAATGTCATAAATCAAATGTACCTAGCAGAAATTTACAAAGTAGTTCACCCAAACACAAAAGAATATGCCTTATTCTCTGTACCTCATGGAACTTTCTCCAAAATTGATCACATCCCTGGACAAAAAGCAAGTCTCAAAAGATACAAGAAAATTGGAATAACCTGAATCATGTATGATCATTAATAATTAAAGCTGGATATCAACAACAATAGAAACTACACAAAGCTTACAAACTCACGGAAACCGAACAACTCACTACTGAATTAAAAACTGGGTCAAGACAGAAATCAACGAGGAACTTAAAAATACCTTAGAACTGAATGAAATGAAAATACAACACACCCAAACTTAGGAGCCACAATGAAGCCAATCCTAAGAAGCAAGTTCACGGCAGTTAGTATCTAAATAAAAAAAATGGAGATCTCATGTTAGCAACTTAATAGCACAGCTGAAAGCTCTAGAACAAAAAGAAAAAATAACACGCAAGAGAGAAGACATTGAGAAATAATCAAACTCAGGGATGAAGTCAATAAAATAGAACCCCCACCTCCAAAATACAATGAATCAATCAGACAAAGAGTTGTTTCTTTGAGAAAATAATAAGATTCATAAACCCTTAGCCAATTTAAGTAAATAACAGAAATAGAAGATCCAAATTAATGCAAATTGAGATGAATATGGAGGTATCACATATCCAGAGAATAATAAAGACATGCTTTAAAAGTCTGTACACCATCAAAATAGAAAATCTAAAATAAGAGGATACATTTCTTGATATATATGACCAACCTAAATTAAATCAAGACCAGGTAACTAACTTAAACCTGTAACCAACATTAACTTAACTGGAGAGAAACGCAAAGTATTTCTACTATAATCAGGAACAAGACAAGACTGTCTACTCTTCCCATACTTCTTCAACATAGTACTTGAAATNTTAGCTAGAGTAATAAGATGACTGAAGAAGATCAAAGGAGGGGGGAGGGACACAAATAAGAAAGAAGGAAGTCAAAGTGTCTTTATTTGCAGATGACATGATTTTGTTAAAGGACCCTAAAAACTCTACTAGGAAACTTCTATAGCTGATCAATGCTTTCAGCAAAGTAGCAGCAGGATATAAAATTAACTCACAAAAATCATCAGCCTTTCTATATACAAATGACAAATGGACTGAAAAAGAAACCAGGGAAACAACAGCTTTCACAATAGTCTTAAAAAAAAAAGATCTGGGGTAACTCTAAACAAGCAAGTGAAAGACTTGTATAATAAAAAGTTTAAGATGTTAAAGAAATAAACTGGAGAAGACATCAGAAGATGGAAAGATCTACAATACCCATGAATCAGTAGGGTTAGTATAGTGAAAATGGCCATCCCATCAAAAGTAATGTACAGATTCTATTCAGTCCCCATTAAAACCCCATCACAATTCTTTACAAAAACTGAAAGGACAATTTTCAGCTTCAAATGGAAACACAAAACTCATGATAGCTAAAATACTCCTGAATAATAAAAGAACTGCTAGAGATAGCATCACCCCCCCCCAATTTCAAGTTGTACTACAAAGCTATAGTAGTAAAACCAGCATGGTATTGGCATAACAGACACATTGATCAATGCAATGGAATTGAAGCCTGAGACATAACTCCATACACCCACGGATACCTGATTTTTGACAGTAAGCTAGAAATACAAAGTGGAGAAAACAGAGCATCTTTGAAAGGTTTGTGGTGGACAAACTGGATGGCTACATGTAGAAGAGTTCAAATAGATCCCTATTCATCACCTTGTACAAAACTTAGCTCCAAATGGATCAAGAGCCAAACTTATGACCAGACACCCTGAATCTGATAGAAGAGAAAGTGAGGAAGAGTCTTGAGTTTGTTGGCACAGAAAAGATTTTCTGAACAGAACATCGATAGCACAGGCACTAAGACCAACAACTGAAAAGCTTCTGTACAGCAAAGTATATCATCATCAGGCAAAGTGGCAGTCTACAGGCTAGGCAAAGGTTTTCACAAACTACACATCTGAAAAACAGCTAATATCTAAAATACATAAAGAACTAAAAAAACCCAAACAACCGAATTTAAAAAATGGGGTACAGATCTAGACAGAGTTCTCAAAAGATGAAACACAAATGGCCGAGAAACACTTAAATAAATGTTCAACATCCCTAGTCAGGAGGGAAATGCAAATCAAAACTAATTTAGACTTCATCTTATACCACTCAGATTTGGCAAGATCAATTNAAAAAAATGACAGTTCATGCTGGCAAGGATGTGGGGAAAGGCGAAAACTTGTTCATTGGTGGTGGCAATGAAAACTGGTACATCTATTGTGGAAATCAGTCTGGCTCTTCCTCAGGAGGTTGAGATTAGATCTACCTCAAGATCTGGCTATACCACTCTTGGGCATATACCCAAAGGACTACATTCTACTCTATGTTCATTGCTACACTACTCACAATAGCCAGAAATTTCAAACATTTTAGATGTCCATCAACAGGGGAATGGATAACAAAATGTGGTACATTTACACAATGGAAAATTATTCCACTGTTAAAAGAAATGAATCTCATCAGTAAATAGGTTGAGCTAAAAAAAATTATCCCAAGTGTGATTACCCAGAACAATACTGTATGTGTTCTCTTATAAGTTGATGTTAGCTTTTAAGCCTTCAATAGTCATGCTACAATCCATATAACCACAGANGTTAGGTATAGAGTAAAGAAAGGGGAAGATCTCACAAGGAAGGAGAAATAAAATACATAGTTATGGAGAGATAGGAGTGGGAAGATTAAATGTGGAAGGAACATAAAGAGGGGGATACAATTAACACCAAAAGCCATTTGAGGGATCTTATGGAAGCCTACTATAGAAAATCCTTAAAATATATATGTAATAAAGGGATATAANCAGAATCATTAAATAACAGGGAACAGAATACTCTATCTAGTCATCTTTTGCCACCAAGTGAATCATCCAGTGTGAGGAATGGCTTATAACTAGTTTAGTTGTAGGTCAAAAGGGCTCCATGGACATCCCCAAACAACTCAAGCTGTTGCCAAGGCTACAGCTGCTCTCCACAAACTGATGTCAAGGCCCTATTGCTGAGGACAACACTTAAATATCTCATCAAACATGGAGAAGTTGAGTTTAATGCCTATCTAAAACCTTCACCTCGTATTGACTAATGTTCATGGTATTGGAAGCTATTCTGTAACTAGCAGAGGAGAAAGGTAACTATTTACCAATCAACTACAAACCCTGCAATCTACAACAGTGACCTGCCTGCATGATATGCTGGTGTTAATAGTGGCACAATCATTGTGGGAGTAACCAACCATTTTGTCACTGAATTTCAGACCCACTTAACAAGATGGAGCCTGTGCCTAACACTGCTCTGGTAGCTAAGAACCTGAGACTGATAGGCCATAGACCTAGGAGAAAACCAAAACTAGTGTTCTGTTAAAGGAACATAACAATAAAATGACTCCTAATGACACTCTGCTACACCCACAGATCAATGCCTCATTCAGCCATCATCAGATACGCTTCTTCTTGCAGTAGATGGGAACTAAAAGAAAGTCCCACAACTGGACAATATATGTACAGATAGTAAGAAATTTTGTATTACTGAGTCCTAGTGGGATGTCTTCATCAATCCTCTCCTCTCAAGGCTCAGGGAGTTATACAGAAGAGGAGGTGGAAGTATTGTAAGAACCAGAGGTTGAATGACTCCAAGTGAACAGTGCCTTTCAGACACACAGGACTGGTGTGCTTATAAACTCAAAGAGGCTATGGCAGCATGCACAGAACCGATACAGGNAGCCAGACAGGGTCCCAGTGCTAAGAGGGTGAAGTGGCCAAGAGCTCCCATCCCTAACCATGAATGTATCTTCAATTGACATCTGCCTGCAAAGAAAAAATTAGTTTTTTCTAATGGAGTCTCAGTGTGTATATTAAATACACTTAATGGTAGGCCTCATGTCCAGCAGTAGATGGCCAACATAAAATTAATTCAGCTATATTCTTGTAGACTTTTTGCCTCATGTTGCTTTATTTGNGCATTTTTTTATCTTACTGGTCTTTTGCTTGTATATTCTAGTCTCTGATTTTGTGTTTTTATGGATTATGTTTGTGTGTGTGTGTGTTTTCTCTTTTTGTTATTTTTGTTTTGTTTTATTCTAATTTGTTTGCATTTTTGTTCGCCTTTTTGTTGATTTCTAAAGAGAGAGAAAGAAGCCATAGAGTTGTGGAGATGGGCCTGTGGAGAGGATCTGGGAGGTGTTGGGGGATTTGAAAGCATGATCAGGATATATTGCATGAAAAATTATTTTCAATAATAAAAATAGAAAATAACAAAAACCTTTTCAAAAAAGCCTCATTATGGGCTTTATAGTAAGTTTGTCTTATTTTTACCCTTCTATTTAAAAGTCAACAGGATGATTTTCCTTTATGCCCTGGTAGTACTTGATCATAGAGTTCCAGCAAGGAATTACCCTGAAGATCTCTGCCCAGCATCTGGACCATGTTATCAATATTCTGCTAATTTAATTTGGCAGTTGATCAGATACTGAAAAACCTTCTGGCATGCCTACTATATTATAGGGTACTTTACATGCAAGTGCATGTGTACATACTATAAGAAATCACCTAAAGAAAACACAAAATAACTGCAGACTATGAAACAGTTCAGTTGCAAGGATGGAGCGCAAGCATAATCTCTATACAGAAACAATTAGGAGATAGTTGGTTAGCATGTTGCTCACTTGTTGGCCATTTGGGAGAAAGAATCTTCCTCCTCTTGGGAGTTTGCTTTTGTAAAGGGATATGCAGGTTGAAAATTGGCCCATATAAGCCAATTCCAGGTATATTTTACAGGGTGTTTTTGTTGGTCCTAGCCAAAACAAATGATGTGACTCAAGTATTTACCTATCTAACCAAAACCAAGTAAACTCATTCTGGATTCTAGGTTCTAATAGTAGAAGCTGAGTAAGCAGTACTGAACAAAAGAAAGGACTCCTGTCTTTAATGCACTTATAACTAATAAAAATTATTCTATGTCACTAGTCATGTCATTAGTGATGTATAACTATGTACCGTAACTCTGAGAGCTATAACTAACGGTTCTAACTAGTGGTTGAGGAGAGTTGTATCACTCTCCCTGAAGGAAACTAAACAAGGCAGGGTGATATTGGAGGGAGACGTCAAAGTTGGCTTCTGAGAGGTAAAATTTCCACTGAGCTAAATTGTGAGAAGAGAGAGGTAACACCAAGAGTACACACACAGGCCACTGCTTTTCTTAATTTACTTCCAAGGGTCACCAACCTGATCCCTGACCAAGACAATATCCCATGCCTGTGACAACTGTGTCTGAGTGTGACCTCCTTTATAGCAGGTTGTAAAAGGACAAAGATCCAAAGGAGAAACTTTTCACACCTTCAGAAGAACAGAAGTATCAGCTCAGTAGGCGTGCCTCCCATACTGCCAGCAGTAAGGGCCCCTGTAGTCATGGATAGTAAAAATGCCTCCATGTGTCTCAAGGTTGATTGTAAGTGCAGTACTAGAAGACTTCATTAGTCAGACAACACAGGATACATAGGCAGGTCAGTGTCATCTCAAGGAGAAAGCTAATGTGGCAGTTTCATTTGTTTCAAGTTTTAATTAAGCCATGTTCCTTCTTCTACAATAATATACTCTTCCATTTTAAAAAGATTTATTTATTTATTTATTTATTTATTTATTTATTTATTTATTTATTTAATGTGTTTAAGGGCTTTGCTTTCATGTATGTCTGTACATCACATATATGCCTAGTGACAAAGAAGGGCAGAAGAGGGCATTGGATCCTCTGAGACAGGAGTTACAGACAGTTGTGAGCTGCCATTTGGGTGCTGGGAATTGAACCCTGGCCCTCTGGAAGGGCAGCCAGTGCTCTTAACCANTGAACAATCTCCTCAACCTTTCCTTTAAAATAGAAAGCAAGAGCTTTGCTTTTTTGATCCTGGGACTTCAACTCNCTTCCCAGACAAGTTCTGAGCCTTTCCTCTACTTGTGAGCTCTTATTTGACAATCAATAGCACCACAGTTAAAAACAAAGGACTCTGGAGTCAGGCTACCTGAGTCCAAACCCTGGAGACACTGCTTTGCTTGACTGTGTGACATGGAACAGATTGGACTTTTCCAATGTTAGTTCTGTCATCTGTAAAGTAGTGGTTGTAGTATTGGTGGGAGAATTAGGGAGGTCATCCATTCTCAGAATGCCCTCCATCACAGTCAGTAGGCAATGAGAAGGGAAGGTCAGGAGAAGGAGTCAGCATTCTAGCTAACCCCAGAGAGTCCACCCACAACATCTGTCTTCCAAACATCGAGAATATTTGGCTTCATCAGACATTTTAGCCCTTACGTAACAGATTTCAAAAGCCTTGGGTTGAGGGCAGAAGAGAAAAAGCGACATCATCCCCTTTCTCACATTCAGTTTTCAGAAGGCTCTAACAAGGTGCAGAGAGTCAAAGTACACTTGTTTCAATTAAATATTAAAACAACTGCAAAATATAGGGCAAAAGAAAAGTAGTTTTGCAGATGTGTGGTCATTTCAAAGCCAACTTGTTTTCTACTCGCTCCCAACAAGAGAAGAGGGAGAACATTTGAAATCTCTTGCCTCCTTTTGAGGTCACTGCTGATTCCATTTTAATAGTACACCTCTGGGTGATTAATAATTTTTCAATAATAAGTCTGCAAGCAAAAGAGGCCCTAATCTAGCTCTCTCCCTGAATGCCTGCAAACATTTATTATTTTATGCCCTTCTGTTCTCCTTTTTTCCAAGGCCTGTGACCAGGCTTGTTCTTTTTATATGCCAACAGCAGATCTAATTTGTGTAGCATTGGTTATTCATCTAATGTCCCTTGCCTGTTCCTCTGTAGATTGGCGGCCTGGTGAATGTTTCAAAGCCATGGAGTGTTATATTACTAATCTCTGTTTTCTCAAAGCCTGGCATAGTTCCTGGAACACTGGTTTCCACTGAAGTTTGTTTAAGGGAAAATTAAAATGGGGGAAACTATGTAAAGATGTCAGAGGCTGCGTTAGAAATATAATAAAGAATAACAATAGGAGAAAATTAAGCCCAGTGTGTTAGCACACGTTACTGAGAGTAAAAAGAAAATTAAAAGATAGTATTCCAGCTAGAGTTGGGAGGGCTAATGAGCACTTATTTCCAGAGAGAGAGAGAGAGAGAGAGAGAGAGAGAGAGAGAGAGAGAGAGTTGGGTGGGTAGGGAGGTAAGGAGAAACTGGGAAGAGTTGAGAGGGGAGGAATATGATCAAAATACAGCATATGAAGTTCTCAAAGAATTAAAGAATAGATGAAAATGGCTGATTTAAAAAATATGAGAATTATCCAAAGTAGACCTAAAGTCTCCAAGTAATTTTATATAAATTTGTCTGCTCTCAACTATTCNCAGCATGTTTTTTAAANGCCGTTTTTNACCTTACCCTTTGGCAGATTTTTGAGGTGCCTTNGCTTAGGATNCGGTTCATCCTTGCACACTTAGATGGGTCCTCACCTAAGGCTTAAGGCACCTCAAGAACNTTGCAGAGTCCTTGGTATTTTAGATATGCCTCATCTGCTTCTGTACCTTGATGTTTCCTGTTGCTGGTACAGCAGGCAGTAATTCTCTGAGTGGGGCTAAAGAGGTGCTCTTTGGTTTAGAGCATGTACTGTTCTTGCAGAGGACCTGGGTTCAGTTCTTAGCCCCACATCAGGTGGCTCCCAACCACCTGTAAATCCAGCTCTGGGAGGATCCAATTTCTCTGACCTCCACAGGCACTTGATCATGTGAATATACCCCAAAACAGACACATAATTTAAAATTTGAAAAGTAGTTTTCTGATCACTGTTATTCTCTGTATGTTGGTAGGATTATGGTAATAGTCCTGTTTGGATTGTATGGCATAATAGAAATTTTATATTTTNTTCCAAACTCAATGTGAATTCAGTTCCTTTAAATCAGGGTTGGAGGGTTTTTCAGGTGGGCTTGGGGTAAGAAGAACATCAGCTGTCTGTGTTTACTATAGACCTTACATAGAGGAAAGATGAACTCTCTCTCATCTTCTTGATAGGAGGGAAATCTACAACTTAGAGCAAGGAAAAAAGACATGCAGCTCAGATCCCATCTTCCCAAAGGAAGGGAACATATGACATCATCTTCTCTCTTGACTATAGTCTGAAAGGAAGGTTCTCTGGTCTTTAAGATAGGCAGACCTACATAGTGAATCTAGCATGTTTTTTAAAAACGATTTCTACTTCCGAAGGTGCAGAGCAAGTACTGATGATTGCAGCTTCCTAAATGGAAAGATGTTTTCAAGGAGGGTGAGTACCTTATTTTTTTAAGTCCATCAGGGTTCTGTCAGAGCTGAGATGAAAGACAGGTTAGGCACGAAGGCAGGAAATTTAATCTGAAAACTTTTTTAAAAGTTAAGTTGAAGGA
Organism: Neotoma lepida; assembly: GCA_001675575.1. Lineage (NCBI taxonomy): Eukaryota > Metazoa > Chordata > Mammalia > Rodentia > Cricetidae > Neotoma > Neotoma lepida. The sequence goes on along the minus strand of LZPO01017557.1, from coordinate 20,846 downwards.
AGGGCTATTTGGGGATGCTATTATTATACTCCCATTCAGGTTAGGAAACCAAGACACAGAAGGAAAAAGTCTAATGGTAATGTAGGAAACCTGATGAGTCCCAGCCTCCCCCAGGTTTACATAATTCTATTATCAGGCATCCATGATACAATATTGTTTTTTTTTATTAGTTTGATTTTTATTTATTATTATTATTATTTTTTTTTTACTGATTGTTGGATCCAGTTCACCTGCACTGTGTGTGCACCAGCATGGAGGCAGCTCAGCCTGAAAATAGTTTAAGGGAAAAGGGTAAGAGGAAAGGATGGGTAAATATAGCTGGAAAGGAGCGTCCTCAGTCATCATTTTCACACATTATTTCATACAGTCTCCAACCATATGTTCAGAATGCAGCTGACAATGTACATATACATAGCAAAATGGGGTAAAGTCTTGGTAAGATTGAGAATGGGAGAAAAAAACAGGCAAGGAAAGGAAAGGACACGTCTCCAGGATATAGACACACACCACACACATCCTAGCGAGAGTTAGAGACTCTCAAAGATACTGGGACCTGGCCAGCTTTAGTTCCAGTTTTCAAAATTGGAATATTTGCAACAGAGAGCAAACTTTAAGAAGAGAAATGAACTAAAGATCCTATGTTCACTTAGAGGTGTTCTGGCTGGCACATTGTAACTTTGGAAATATTAGGTCTATGCCATAAGATTTCCAGTTTGAAAGTGCTCATCTTTACAATGAGGTTACAGATGCAAAGAAATGTGACTTCAGTAGCAACACGAACGTCTAGACAAAAGGTAGAAGGCAAGAGGAGGAAACCTTGAAAACCCACCAAAAATGTAGGTCCTGGAAAGAAAATGAGAAATCAAGACAAAGAGGGATGAAAGGAAACAGAAATGGCAATAGTAGTGTCACATGCTAGAAGCCAAGGGAGCAAGAAGTCTAGAGAAACGCATTCCTAAGAGCCAGTGGTGCAGCTAACGACCATTAGCTACATAAGGCATAGAGGACACTAAATCTAATATAAAAGCTCCTATGCAACTTTCTACTGTATTTAAAGAAGGCTGGTGGTTCCATAGACACACTCCCTGTTTCTTTCCCATCTCTAACATGTAGTAGCCACNCTACTGGGAGGTGGAGGAGCCTTTTAAGTAAACTCTAGAAAGGTATTCCTCCACACACGCTCTCTGGTCCAAGATGCTTTGAACAAGTTTCTGTTTAGGGAGGTTCTACTGTGGACCCGAAGGCAGCCTCACATGGCCTATTTATCTTGGCAACGTGAGTGAGTTGCTTGGGCCCCAAGGAAAGATCTTAATGTCTCCCAAAGGGTATCGAAGACATGGCAGGAACTGTCCCACTCAAAGTAGTGCATGAGAACGCTTTACCAATGTTCATGTGTTTTCCTATGATGGGTACTATTTTTCAGATAATAATCATTTGCCAACTTTAAAAATATCCCATCTCTCTATTGTGAAGCCACAAAGATTTTGCCAAAAGAGATTGTTGTCATTAATTTTTTGGTGACCACAGATCTTCCAGCTATGAGGAGCAGATGCATCTGGAAGAATTAGAGTCATCTCCTCTTATTTCCCCCTCTGAATGCCCTTAAAGTTACCCACATCTTTAAAGCGGATCCACCGTACATCAGTAGTTTAGATTTATGTCAGTTCCTACATCTGGTCGTTTCCCACTCTTAACCTTTGCACCCTTTTTTCCTCTGTGGCTCCCCTGAGAGCAGGCCTCCTCTACTCTCACTGTCTCTCACCTGGTAAATGATCTCTTTTTTGTTGTTCCATTTTTATGTTCCCAATTCATCTCTCTCGGTGACCATCCTAAATCTGCTCTCTCTGCTGGCATTCTCAATGATATCTCGGTCCTCTGGGACTCTAAANAGGCTGAAGGACAAGAAACAATTGCAAGAGGAGATCAAGTGCTTTTCAGATACGTTTCTGATTTTTGTCTATAATGAGGTTGGCGAGCATATCAGCCCTGTAGGTACATATTCACTTGGGAGAATTATAAACCAACTGAGAAACAGTAACAATTAAGCTCAAAATATTATCCACTGCCACTAGAAATAAATGAATATATCTAATTATAAAGAGCATAACTCATCCAGTCCTGGCTAAAACCTCACTGGGGCCATGAGATCTATTCAGAGTGCTATTTTTAGGAAACATGAAACTCCATGCCAGGAAAGAAGAGACCGAAGAAACTGNCTTCAGAAGCAATGGTGTACTGAATGTTAGGAGGTCTTTTCCAAAATCCTGTTTAACGTCATTGCTTAAAACTTAGTAAGATATATTGACGACATTCAAGCTGCTGAAGAACTGTCTAGGATGCCTCCAAAACAGATCCATATCCCATAATTGATGTGAGACCCCAATTTGTGATAGGGACCAAGGGAAGCTAGAGGAAGGCACTGTAGCTTTATGACACCAGACCAGGGCTGCCATCTTTAGTTTGTTAAAAGAGAGAGCTACAGTTTTACAGTTCTTTGTCTGTTTTCACATACACATACTCAAAAGACCCATTACTGTGCATGTGCCTTTTGTCTCTCCTTTTGGAAGGCTACACACAAAAAAGAGATTTATCCATTTTGAAATCTCATCTGTGCACAGAGTGAAACCTGCTCGCATCCTTCTGGCTTCTAACATTGCTCTTTCTCAAGCCTTGTAAAGCCAGTGGGAGCCAGACCTCTTACTGCTTGCCCTTATATTATTAGGCCGTGGAGTAGGGAGGGGAAGCTGGTATGTGCAATCCGTTAGCTATCGTATAACCTAATGAGGCACAAGAATAAAGGCTCTCCGTGCAAAATGTTCTCCACATCGGAGGAACGAAGATGTAGATTTGCAGATTCCAGCAGATCCCAGGAGATTGTTAAGTAAATCAGCCTAGCTCCTTTGGCTACGGGGGAGAGAGATCTGTCCGTCACCTTGCCGATGCCATGCAGCTTCCTAAATGGCATAGAGTATCAAAGGCTTGGCGCCACTTGTACCTGTTTGCAAGGTCTGCACTTCGATCCANTATAAGCTAAAGTGACTTCCTCTAAACTCCATAGCCTGTGTGAGTCCAACATGGAGTAACCCCTGAGAAATAATGGCCACTGACTGCTGAGAAAGAGACACAGTGAAAGACCAGGACTGACAATGTGGGAAGGAAAAGAAATGAACCAGGGAGNGAAAAAGAGACAACACAGGGGCCTCATGTTCACATTCTTTCCCTCCCTCCCTCCCTCTCTCTCTTTCCTTCCCTCNCTCTCTCCCTTCCTCCCTCTCTCTCCNGCCCTCTCCCTCTCCTTCCATCCCACTCTCTCTTTAAGGAAGACTTCAGAACNANGATTGNTGATNCNGAGATCTGTGCTTAGCAGAGAAGGCATGCAGATCAGCAGGCACAAAAGCAAAGACGAAGGCTGGAACACGGGGCAGGACTACATAACTGCTCCTGAAATGATTGCCAAGCTAGTGGCAGGAGCATCAGCAAGCACAACNGGGAGTGTGGATGTGACAATGATTGCATCTTATTTTTATTAGCATATATGAACACCAGGCTCCCTGATAGGAGTAGGAAGGATTACACCTCTGATCTCTGATATAGTAGCTTGTGGTGTTGGTTTGTGAATCTCTCCACTCCCCCCCCATGTGTGTGTATGTGTGTGTTTGTTCCAGGGTGTTGCAAACAACAATTGCTGCTGCATGGACTCCAGGGCTGCATTAATATATTAAATAGTTTGGAACAGAAGAAATATTATCAGTGGGCACAGAGTCTGGGAAAAAAAAAACATTAAAATGATGAGAGCTGGTGCCTGCACTGAGCCATGCTGGGAGCTATAAAGGTAAAATATCTAAGGAAGTAGACAAGAGAAGTCTCTCAAANGCAGCCTCTTAAATGCTATCCTTCCGAAGTAAGAAGGCAACACATGGATTTAGGACAGTCCCAGGAAGTCAGCATGGTGNCCTCTTCCTCAATGATTGTGCCCAACAGTGTGTGCAAAATCCTTGAGCTGATTACCTTAAGACAGATGTTCTCACCCTTAAGTCTGTGAAAAATCACANTGGAACCTACACACATGCTTATCCCTAANTGTTTCTCATCCTCCCATAAATATCCAACCCATTAATGATTTGATTCAGGGTGTGTTNGATGTGACCTAGTTGGACTTTTAAAGCAAACCCAAAGTTTAAGAAACTGTGTTCTGGCAAATACAGTGAGTGACACTAGAAGAAATTAAGTGATCAGTGTTTCCTTCTAAGAATAGTTTGTTTTCTTCTCTTAAGGATGCTCTNCTTTGNTGTAGAATATTATTTTAAGGTGTGTTACTTTTGTTTATGTTGCCTTTGTTTAACTCTGTGAAGCTGTGTTACTGTGCCTGTCTAAAACACCTGATGGTCTAATAAAGAACTGAACNGCCAATGGCAAGGCAGGAGAAAGGATAGGCGGGGCTGGCAGGCAGAGAGAATATATAGAAGGAGAAATCTGGGGAAGAAGAAGAAGCAGCCAGAGAAGGAGAAGGACATCAGGGGCCAGCCACCCAGCCACACAACCAGCAAGCCACAGAGTAAGAGTAAGATTTACAGAAGTAAGAGAATGGGAAAAACCCAGGGACCAAAGATAGNCGGGATAATTTAAGTTAAGGAAAGCTGGCATGATACTAAGCCAAGCTAAGGCTGGACATTTATAAGTAAGAATAAGCCTCCATGTGTGATCTCTTTGGGAGCTGGGTGGCGCCCCTCCCCCCAAAAGAGCAAAACAACCAACAACACTACTTATTGTCAACTGCCATGGACTAACGAGGAGCTTAGGCCTNCCTCAACTTGATATGTCACGCTTTGTTGACACCCATGGGAGGCCTGGCTATTTCTGAACAGAAACAGAGGAGGAATGGATTTGGAGGGGGGCTGGAGGAAGTGAGGGAAGAGAATGGGAGGAGAGGAGGAAGGGGGAAATCGAGGTTGGGATATAAAATAAATGAATAAATTTAATTAATAAAAAAGTAATCCAGAACANGTGGTAGGNATTGCAGAAAGAGACTAGGGGCTAGAACTGATTGACAGTAGAGTNCNCAAGTGATCAGAGTCCCACAGTGCATGGCAGAGACTACAGAATGGGGAGGNAGCTGGCAATGATTCAGGGTAAGGTATCCAGGCTTACNNNTACCANAAGNCGCACCTGCGACTGCTGAAGCAGGAATCATGCCATAGNTGATCCAGGGTACAATGCCCAGACACAGAGCCACACCACAAGNAAGAGGTCTGAATAACTAAAGGTGTTCTTGCTCTTGAATAGTGGCCATTTGCTGTGCGATGTCTTTCTGCATGCTGTGAATATGTGTTTCTCTGATTGGTTGATGAATAAAGCTGTTTGGCCAATGGTGAGGCAGAATAAGGTTAGTCAGTACATTGGAGCTGGGGAGAGAGGAGAAGAAAAGAGAGTAGGGTAGACGCTGCGAGCTGTCACCAGGAGAAGCAAGATGTGAAAATACCAGTCAGCCACGAAGCCATGTGGCAATGCATAGACTAATAGAAATGGGCTGAGTTAAGTTGTAAAAGCTAGCTAGCGAGAAGCCTGAGCCATTAGGCCATATAGTTTGAAAATAATATACACTTCTGTGTGTTTATTTGGGTCCAAGCATGGTTGGGAAAGATTTGTCCCGACCACCAGAGAAAACTTCTGGCTACAGCATTCCTTCAGAGATAGCTGACTCTTAGGGGAAGAGTGGGGATAGACTGATTTCTCAAATACCAGTCTACCAGAGAAACACGACATGTCAATCCTATCATGACTCATTAACATTGTGAATACGTCCATTAAAAGAAAGAGAACAGTGACTTGAATGGAAGAAATAAATAAAAGAAGAGAAAGAAACTCAATTAACAAAGTAGGCATAGATATTTAAGTCCAGGTGTGCACTCGCGCGCGCGCACACACACACACACACACACACACACACACCAAATTAAGAACACATATGTCTTTCAAAACTTACCAGTCCCAGAGTAATGGCCACCAATGAAAGCAGTGAAGCAGATCACGTGCAAAGCAGATAATGAGGGCTGGAATACAGGGGGAGGAATAGGGTCATTCAATAGAAGTAAAGTCAAAACCTACCTGCTTGAAAGAGACATAGGAGAGCTTCAGGACATCAGGAAAGACCAAATCTTTTAATTGTGTGAATAGAAGAAGCTGTATCATTCAAAAGGCATATACAATATTTTCAATAAAATCACAGAAGAAAATTTCCTAAACATAGAAAGAGTTATCATTTAAGCATAATAACTGTAAGTATATATAATTATTATTTTATATTTATACAAATATATAATTGTCATATATTAAAATTATATAAAGTTATATATAATCATATATATAATTATAAATCAGATGGCCATAATGGACATCTACAGAAAATTCCACCCAAATATTAAAGAATAAACATTAATGTCAACAACTTGTAGAACTTTCTCCTAAATTGATCACATGTTAAAACACACACACACACACACACACACACACACACAACCACAAAATAAGTCTCAAAAATATAGGAAAATTAAAATGACATTCTATAGTGTATCAGACCACAGTGGAATATAAATCTAGATATGAACATCAGGAGAAACTCAGAAAATACTCAAACTCATAGAGAATAATCAAAACACTATTGATTGATATAAATGGGTTAAGGAAGAAATCAAGATAGAAATTTAAAAATTCCTAGAATTGAGTGAAAATGAAAACACAACCTGCCAAAATCTATGGAATACAATGAAGGCGACAAAACCAACCCTAAAAGGGAAATTTGCAGGTTTAATGTTATATTCCTACATAAAAAAATCAGAACTCAAATAACCTGAATTATATATATGAATGATATGCCATATATTATACATTGTTATATTATACATGAACTATAGATATGTATTCAAGAAAAAGAGAGGCCATGGATTTGAGAGGGAATTGGGGGGTGTAGAAAGGGTTANGGGGAGAAAAGAGAAGTGAGGAAATGATGCAATTGTATTTTAATTAAAATAAAAAATTTATAAAGCAGTAGACAGAGAAATAATTAACACAGGGTGGAAATCAATGTAATAGAAATGGAAAACAGTAAATAAAATGAAAAGTTGATTATTTGGAAAAATAAACAATATTGGCAAACTATCTTAGTCAGGATTATCATTTCTGTGATGAAACACCATGACCAAAGCAAACTGGGGAGGAAAGATTTATTTGGTTACGCTTCCAGAACTCTGTTCATCATTGAAGAAGTCAGGATAGAAACTCAAACTGCACTTTCACCAATATCCTCTCCTGGGCTCTCTTCAAGGTACCAAGCTACAANTTCTCTGCATGACCCCTTCAGTCCTGGGCCTTCAACTGCTACTGAGGCTTCACCTTCACCAATGACCTTTCCTGGTCACTCACAGTGCCAAGCTTGAACTGCTCACTTCATGTCTTT
>LZPO01017556.1:84093-94507 GCA_001675575.1 Neotoma lepida | reverse complement strand
CTCACAGAGATCAGGGAGCCTATAGGGGTCTAATCTAGATCCCCTGTGTATATGTTATGACTGAGTAGCTTGGTGTTCTTGTGGGATTCTAACTGTGAGAACTCTGGTGGCTACTGACTCTTTTGACTACTTATCAGACACTTTTCCTCCGACTGAGTTGCCTCATCCAACCTTGATTTGATAGTGTGTTGGTGATGTTCCTGGGAGGCCTGTTCTTTTCTGAGGAGAGATGGATGGAGGGTGGATCTTGGGGAGAGAGAAAGTGGGGANGAGAGACTGGGGGGAGAAGAAGAGAGTCAGGATATAACATATGAGAGAATAAAAAAACAAAAATATGCCTGGAAGCCACTCCTTCTGTGGTATTTTGAAGGAACTAACACAAGGATTTTTAGTTTGGTAATACTCATTCTTGTACTGCTAATCAAGGTGAAGCTTTTATAGTGGCTGAATAAAATTCAATAATAATAGTCAGAGGTATGTTTAAATGAGTTATGATCAAAGAATATACTTAAACACATGTATTAAGTTTCTATAAAGGAATAAAACTGATAAAATGATTGTGTACATTTATAAATATTAGAAAGAAATTTATTAGAGTGGCTTACAGTATGGTATGCACATTCTAATAATGACCATTTCCCAATGGAAAGGCCAAGAATTCAGTAGTTGTTCAGATCACTAGACTGTCTCAATAGCCCCAATCTGTAGCTGAATTCCCAGGGAATTCCTAGAGTCCTCAGTCCACATTAGAATCCTGAAGAAGTAGGTTCTAATGCCAATGAAGGAATGGCTTAGCAACAGGATTGATGAACTTGCCAGCAACAGTGAGAGCAAGCAGGCAAAAAGCACAAACGTCTTTTTTCCACATTTTTTTCTGTGGTCTGCTACCAGAAGGTGTGATGCATTAAGGGTGGGTCTTACCACAGGAAATGATCAATCAAGAAAATCCCTCACTGGCGTGCCCTGATGCTTGGGTTTTAGTTGACTCCAGATGTAGTCATATTGACTACCAAGATTAACTATATAAACATGGATTCCAAAAATTCCAGAAGTTCATAGACAAAGCACCATGAGGTTTGGTTTTGATTTGAATGCATAGAGCAGAAGGTTGGTATGCAGAGTGCGGACATTAAATATACATTTAAAAAATATATCATTATTATTATTTTATTTTTATTCCTTACGTACATTATATCCTGACCACAGTTTCCCCTACCTCCACTCCTCCCAGTCTGCCCAACCTCCCCTCCCCCTTAGATCCCCTCCTCCTCCATTTCCCTTCAAAAAAGAGCAGGCCTCCCAGGGAAATAAACTGAACATGGCATAACAAATTACAATAAGACTAGGAACAAACTTTCATATCAAGTCTGGACGAAGCAACCCAGTAGGAGGAAAAGAGTCCCAAATGCAGGCAAAAGAGTCAGAGATACCTACCACGCACACTACTAGGGCTCTCACTGGACTATACAACCTTAATGTATATGCAGAGCATCTAGGGTTTGTGATTGTTGCTTCAGTTTCAGTGAGCTTCTAAGAGCCCTGCTTAATTGATTCTGTGGGCCATGTTCTTGCGGTGTCTTTGACCTCTCTGGCTCCTATATACCCTCTTTGGTGTTCTCCAGTCTTTGCCTAGTGTTTGGATGTGNGTCTCTGCTCCTATAAGTTGCTGGACTATGGCTCTCTGATAATTGGGCTAGGCAGCAATCTATGAGTATAGCAGAATGTCATTAAGAATCACTTCATTGACTTCTTTTTTTGCCAGGCATATTTGGTTCTATTCTGGGTCTCTGAACTGTTCTCCCTCTGGCTCCTGGTCATTCAGGCAGTGTTAGGTGTGGGATCCCTTTCCTGGAGTGGGTCTCAAGTTGGACCAGTCATTGATCGGTCATTCCCACAAGTTCTGTACCACCATTAGCCTAGCACATCTTTCAGGCAGAATATATTGTATATTGAAGATTTTGTGGCTGGGTTGATGTAGGATACCAGATATTCATTGTCTCAAATATTTTATACACAAAACATTTTATTAATAGAAACAGAAATCTCATAGTTATATAACTCTGTTAAATGAAATTCAGATTCTATTAAAAATCATACCTCTAGAGTATTCACTTGTCTTATTGGCACAGCAAGTAGCTGCATTTAGTTTTTTAAGCTTTGAATATGTCATATATGGAATTAAATAAAAGCAAGTTCCTATGGCAATATGAAGAGAGAGGCAATCAGAATGGGGATTTTGAATGGATTTTGTACGATTTCTTTATGTTCAAGATGAGACAATTTAGATTCAAATAAGTTCAGTTAAGGTTATCATCAGTCATGTGTTAGAAATCACAAAGCTTCAACAAAGGAGGAGGTAAGCACATTATTACATAAAGCTACAATGAAAAGTTGTAAAAATCAAAATAATTCTAAAATACTGTGTTTAAAGATGAAGGAGGGCTCTCTGGAAATTTTGCTGTGTAACTGGAGTAAGACCTCACTGAAGAAGATGGCATTATTCCCCTCCCCCATGGCTGTGAAGGACCTGGTTGGCCTGGTCAAGCTATGTTCACAGTTCCTCGACAAACAGACAGAGGGAAGATATAATAACATCCACAGAAGGTAGAGTATAGCTGGACAAGATCTCACCACCTAGGATCTGTGCTTCAGAAGGCAGCCACATAGAACGGTGTGTGAGTAGAGGCCATCAAGGTCTGAAAGTAGAGAGCAGAAAGACACAGGAAGTGTCATATCAGGCCATGGTGGGGCTGGAAAGTCCCATCCTGTGCACAGAACACTACATTGTTCAAAGAACTCCTGCCCAGTAGCACCAAAGATACCCCCAAATCACACCACTGACCACCTGTGCCACTTGCAGGAGAATCACTTTCCCCACTTTGTGGTCTTCAGACACCCTTTGCCAAGAAAGTTTAATATCATGCTGCCTTTAAGAGAGAAATTCATAATAGAATCTGTCCATTGTCACAAAGAATGGATTGGAAAGTGAATTGGAGTTGACAGACAGTGTAGTGAAATCTGACAGAGAAGAGAGTTCGATTTTCCCAGACTAACAATGTGCCCCTAATGAATTCCCCACAGGTGCCTGTCCTGAGGAGATTTCTACCAGGGTCCAGAACAGAAGCTACAAGCAACTAGGATATTAATCTGAGGGATATCAAATGAATCTAAGCACACTGAGTTCTTTAGTTCATACTTTATTCTTCTCAGTCAATTCTATCTACACAGCTTCTTTTCTGTTCTCATACTTAGCTCTTCTCAGTCCCTCCTGCTGTTCTCTCATTTTTCTACCTAGTTCTTTCCATTTTCCTTCTCCTCTTTGTTTCCCCTAGCATATATATATATATATATATACATATTCATTCATTAATAAACTTGTTAGTAAAAACTACAAAGTAAACTCTCAGAGACAAGTATCCTGATAAGAGTCACACTTGTCAAAGACTTGGTCAGCTTAATTAGTGACTGACAACACCTGTAGGTTGTAAAACATTCTGGCTATCTCTTAAAAGGATAGCTACAAGGGTTACAAGGAAGGAAATTAAACCAATGAGAAATTTAAGGAAAGGTCAAAGAAATATGTGCTATTTTATGTGATTAATAATATCCAGACATGGTTAGTCAGTTAATAGCCTTTTTCTGTTAATCACCTGAATCTCAGGACCCATACANAATTAGTCTACTGAGCCTAAAATCTTGCATTAAAAATTGGTGTAGAAATAAATACAGAGTGTTAATTGTTATTTGGATCAGAGTGGAGAGGTGCTGGTGAAGGAAGCTTAGGGAAGCATAGTTGCTATTGATCTCTTGAAGGACTAAGATGTACCAAGGTCAGACACCTGCACTATCACTTCTAGTTCGCTATAATTCTTCTGAAGGGTTTTGATCCAACAAGACCAGGCACCTGCAATTCCACTCTGTGAAAGTTCTATGAGGACACTTTGGCCAATTTTGCCTTGTCAGTGGCTAAGGATGAAGAACAAGACCTGTAAGTGTNTATGGTCCACATAGAACAATAGACCTAATCATGAAGCATATTTTAGTGTGTTTCTATTCATATAAATTGTACAGTTAAATAAGAAACCATCTTCTAGACTATCCACAATTATGAGTGCCCATGAGATTGAGATGCAATCGTGAGATTACATGTAAACATAACATGGAAATGCACAATAAATGGGGACAATCATAGCTGTTATTGCACAAGAAGTTTACAACAAGAAACAGCCAATTCATTCAAAAGACAGTAATTCCATAATGCCTTACATGATGGTTTCCTCTAACAGAATCCTTAGTTCTGGTAGATTGATCTTCTGAACACTAATTTTCACCTGCTGTATACTCCCATGGTCTCCCAGCAGCTCTCAATATGCCCCAGTGACACAGTCAGGGTGAAATAAGAGCTCCTGCATTTAAACCTACAGATTGTTTACATTGTGACCAGCTGCCTCATCTCAGTGATGTACATCTCAGTAGATATACAGGGTGAAAGGGGAGGTGGGAGGACAAGGATTGACATCTCTGGGTGGCTTCACAGTCATCTTATTCAATTGTTAAGGGTGTGTGTGTGTGTGTGTGTGTATGTCTCTGTGTGTGCATGTGGTTTGTAGGTATATGTATGTTTATTTGTGTGTGTTTTGGGGTGTATATGTGTGTGCATGTGTGTGTGCATGCGTGTGTGTGTGTGTGTGTGTGTGTGTGTGTGTGTGTTTCATGTCCATTATACAGGTGAGCTTAGAGCAGTTAACCAGTTTCCTCTATGCTGACGGGATCTCAGTGCTTTGTTGTACATCCTTGACAGAAATGCCCAGAGGAGCCAGAGTAATTAGAACTGCCATAGGCATTCTTCAGACAGTCTTTTTTCCTGTATACTCTTTCCACAGGCCAGGACCAAGGCCTTGACATGACTCTCAGACATCAAGCAGAAAACATTAATACCACAGTCTGCTTGCTCAAGCCTGGTAAATGAGTGTGATTGTGATAGAAAACTATCAAAGAAAATGCAGAGACCTTCTTTAATGCCAGATGAGGAAAAATAATATTCTTTAAAAACAATTTGCATTTGTTATTAACAACACCGGTTGACATGTAAATATGGACAAGAGAAAGTCCACATGGTCCCACACCTAGGTGAATAACTACAGGAGATGAGAGAGGCTGCTGAGAGAATGAGAATAATTTACCTCCACAGTTCATCTCCCCCATCAGTTGTCCAATCCCAAGTGGTCAACTCTGGACAAACATACATATGAACAATATTCAAAGATTAGTAGGTTCTCTCTCTCTCCCCCCTCTCTCTCTGTCTCTCTCTGTCTCTCTCTCTCTCTGTGTATGAGTGTATGTGTTTGTGTGTGTGTGTGTGTATATGAGTGTATGTGTTTGTGTGTATGTGTGTATATATGAGTGTATGTGTTTGTGTGTGTGTGTAAAACAATAATAAAGGAGGGATCATGAATTTGGGAGGGGAAATGGGGAGAGATGGGCAGAGCTAGACAAGAGGAAGACTTTGTTTGGGCCAATGAAATGAAAGCAGTGATGTTCTACTGTTGTGTAGAAATTTCGAGAGTAATTCTATCTGTGGTGTGCAACTGGCAAGCAGAGGCTTGCTCCAGAACCTTCCAGAATACAAATCTGCTGTTCCATTGGACTATTTTTTATCTGTGATGTTCACCTGGTAAGTGTACGTTGTTACTTCTGGTGTTAGACACTGGAAACAGAATATGGTACAGACAAAAACAGCCAAATCATGATAGCATATTAGTTTTCTAAACTTTGTGGCAAAATATCAGTAGAGACAACTTGCTGGAGGAAAGTTCACTGTGGCTCAAGGTTTGTGAAAGATTTAATTCCCGGCTGGCAGAAAAGGTATGGGGCAGGACAGCTCTGTCTGTGGCAGCAGAGCCATAAGGCAGCTGTTTATTCACAGAGCAGTGGATAGGAAGCAGAAGAAAACAGGTAAGGACAAAGAATAAGTATAACCTTCAGATTCCTGCCCCCAAGGATCTACCTCTGTCAATCAGCTCCTACCTCCTAAAGACTCCAACACCTTTAAAATAATGTCTCAAGCTGAGGACCAAGCATCCAAACATGAACCTGTTGGGGACATGTTTGAGTTATACTCAAACCATAAGGAAGAGAGGTCAGGAATGAGAAACTGGCCCTGCTACAAAAGGTTCCTGACATACATACAGAAGTTTACTGCAGCATAGTGCAGCCTAAGCTGACTGGTATGGGTGAAATGAGTCCTACTTACACAATGCTCTTTTGACCAAGTCTTTTTTGTTTTCTTTTGTTTACAAAAATATTTTTTTTCTTTGCCGCAATATTGTATTAACTGGAAGCTAATGAAACAGCAGTGAAAAAGACAGACATTCCTTGACTCTTTAGAGTCATTACACAAAGAAAAGAAAGAGCAACCACCATTTTTTCAAACACTTGGTCTCACTGATTTTTAATTATTACGACAGATAGATATTGTCAGGACTCCAAATTCACACAACCGATCACATTGTCAACATGTTTCACTCCTCTCTGCACCTGGCCAGTTCATTCTCACGTGTTTCTCAGCAAATAAGACTGGCTGTCTTCTGTGGGCAGTTAGCATCCAAAGTCCCATGAGTGCAGTGTCTAGTTCTCTCTAAGGGCTGGTTCTGAGAAGCAGTCACCTCCAGACCCAACAAGAAGCCTTAGAGATACTTAATGCTGAATGAAAATGTAATGCTCAAGTCACACAAGTGTACAAGACACAACAAGTTCCTTTAGAGCAAATAGTTTGTACAAATCACTTTGAAAGTATATCAAACTAGCATTGATGTGGCTTCAAGACAAAATCAAATTACTATGATATCAGAGGAAAAAAATAAAATTATTATAATTCAGAGGACAGTCTATAAAATCATGTATTCTTTATATTCTAATGTAATACTTACATTATATATACATATTTAATATATAGTATAACTTATATATAGATATGGATATATATACAGAGTGGTATAGGAACATGCTCGTGCCCCTGTGACAGGGTCAGCTCTATAATGTTGCCCAGATGAGGTGTAGGATGCCCTCCCCTGAGTGCTTCAGGAGGTGAGGAGCAGGACCATTTCTCCCTAGTGTTGCAGCCAGTGAGGAGCAGAGCCAACTCTGTGNAGCCCTATCCTCTCAGGCCTTCAGTTGTGTCAGGAGCAATGGACATCAGCATAGACTGGGGCTGCATTAGGGCCATGAACCCAGACATGGCCCCAGCAGCAGCCCTGGCCCAGACATCACCATTGCCCTTGGTGGCAATCAATCCAGTAAGCCACCTACCTCAGTCCACTCCTCACCACTCACTTTCACCTCTTCAGATATGGCTCAGTCCGTGGGAAATGAACACTACTCTCTCTCTCTCTCTCTCTCTCTCTCTCTCTCTCTCTCTCTCTCTCTCTCTCTCTCTCTCTCTCTCTCTGTCTCTCTCCTCTCTCTCTTCCATACTACACCACACATTTGTTCACCACAATAGTGCCTATCTGCCCAGTGCCACATGGTCCTGGGCAGTCCTCCCTGGGCCTGCCTGTGGGTCTCTTTGCCCCACTCAGTCCCTCATGGCGCTGGGCAGGAACATGGTTCCTCTTCAACAGTGAGACCTAAAGGCAGATGTCTTCAAATGAAAGGCAGTTCCAAATGTGCACTTTACCGGGGTCTCTGATTTTCTCACATCAGTACTTCCTCTCACTATCATCTATCTAAACTGAAGGTATTTCAGTACCAAATCTTTCTGATAAAGCTCAACTGGGTTTATGAAAGTCAAATTTCTCCTTCCTGGAAATATATCTATTTTCCTGTCTTTACTGAGACTATTTTGATCACTCCAAATATAAAAACTATTTTGAAACAACAACCTCAATGTGTGTGTTCTATGGCTGTTGTTAAGCAATTGAACCATAGTCATAATAGTTAAACAAGAAGCATTTTACCTGTTTGACCCATTATAGCTTTTATAAACTGCTGTTCAGAAGTCCCTTTCATGTCTTCAACACTAATGCTCATCTTGGGTGCCATGGAAAACAGGCACCATGGCACTGATGGACCTTTCCAAGTCTTGGCTAAGATATTTTTTTTGTTGTTTCTGATTCTCTGATATATTTTCCTCCTCATATTGCATATCCATAATTTATATTTATTGCCTAGAATTATCTTCTAACTCATCCTTAAAGCCTAGGAACAATCCCTGTCTCAACAAGCCCATAAAACCTCATCACCTNCTCCTAGGACTCTACCCTCTGATTCCTGTTCCGGGTACCACTACAAGATTACAAGATCTCCCTGCATTCAGACATTGATCTCACAGGCATTTTACTCCCCATCTAATAATTCATTCAGAGAATAATTTGCATCATATCCTTAAAGATTGGAGCCTTTTTAACGCCCCATGATTCCATGAATGTGTAGGCTCAATTCCTGTTCAACCTCTTTCTCTAACAATAGTTAGTTGGAAGACTAAGAACACACTGCCCCTGCACACATAACACTGGCTCTTCCTTGTTGCAAGTTTAAATTTGGGACANGATTGTACATAGGAGGGATGGCATCCCTTGCTTCAGATTCACAGNCTATNGGCAGCTCACATTAGAGGAGAGCATTCCACACTTTGCCTGTGATTTGTACTTCTGACATCTCTCACGGTGTTTATTCAACCTCCAAGCAGCNGCATTGAGTCATTCACATTAAATAAATCAGAGGCAAGAGAGGAAAACAAGGGAATTGTTCAGCAGATGGCTCAGAATCCTCAGCTGTATTGTTGCTGATCTAGGAGACGAACATTTTTTGCACCACAAGATAAATATCAAATTATATGCAAATAGGACTCGAGAGCTCTTAAAACACTGTATATTTTCAGAAATAAAGTAAATGGTTTCCTTGTTTTCTTATATATAGCATTGTCAGTCAAAATTTGACATGCTATATAAATAATAATGTTTAATCATTGCAGCCACCAAAAGGACGTGNCTTATTCAGATAGAACTCTGCAACAAGACAAAGTTATCTAAAGTTGTTAGAGCAGGAAAGAGACTAGGTCAAAGGATCTAAGACCTGGCTTCCAGACTATGGTGTGACTCTTCTTTTGTAAGAATCTTTAACAGGACCTGCCTCAACTGAATGTACCAGGCTCTGCTGACTCCCCATGGGAGACCTTGCCTTGGAGGAGATAGGAATGGGGAGTGGATTGGGGGGAAGGCTGGAGGATGGGAGGAGAGAGGAGAGGGGAATCTGGGGTTGGCATGTAAAATGAATAGAAAATCTCTTAATAATAATAATAATAATAATAATAATAATAATAATAATAATAAAAAGAATCTTTAACAGGTATGGTATCTCTTCCATAATTGAGTTATCTAAGAAAAGAGGCTGGAGGCTGGAGGATGGAGTTGACTCATTGGTTAAGAGCAGTGGCTGCTCTTCCAGAGGGCCCAGGTTCAGTAGCCAGCAACCACATGGCACCTCACAACATCTGTAACTCCAGTTCCAGGGGATCCGGCATCCTCACACAGATATATATATACATATATATATACATATATATATATACATATATATATACATATATATATACATATATATATACATATATATATGTATGTATATATGCCAAACACCAATGCACATTTTTTAATTAAAAAAAAAGAAGAAAAGAAAAGAGACTGGTGAGAATTTCTTGTGAACAAGAACAATGGTACATTTAAAATATACAAATACATAGAAATGTATGGTAGAACTTATTTTTCACCAACATTCCTAACTGAGTCCAGGGGAAGTGACTTATTAAGGAGCATCTAACCGTAGCACAGTCTAATTCATAATTCTTCCATTTAGAGCCAGATAGTTCTCTGTACAGGTTCATGACATTCTATTCACTGCAGTGTTTCACAGTGTACCTGCTATCTATACAGTAGATGCTAGTAACAACTACCAGGTCATAAAAATCTGAGATGTCCATAGACATGACAATTTGTTGCCTAGCCAACTCTTTCCAGACCACCATGTCTAAATTCTACTAACTCATTTTTTTTCCTTGTCTCTTACGGTATCAAATCTTAAATTTAAAAAGTATTCAGTGATCATCAATATCAAGTTATGAACTCACAGGTACCAACTTGTGTGGAGAAGATGAAGAAATTAGGTACAAATTTAAAGATTTAGACAAGAAAGTTCAAGATGTCAGGTGCCCCACTGGGTTGCTTATATACAAAGATTATTGTCCTATGTCTTACTGTTCACACAAGAAACAATAATGTTCACCAAAAATGGATTGGTGAGGTTGATGGACTATTTTCTGTTGCTCATTGCTAGCACTGTAGCACATACAATAGTTGTAGGTGAATGTTTTGTCTGGGTCCTGCCAGGCCTCACTTGGTCCAGCCCACCCAGCAGTCCC
>LZPO01017556.1:53494-65455 GCA_001675575.1 Neotoma lepida | reverse complement strand
TAATTTATATGCAGTAAAATGACTGATTTAGTTTTCTTAAGTAAGGAGGACAAAAACATTAAGGTGCATTTAAATAAGAAGCCCAAAGTAAAATTAAAAAAAAAATAGAAAATAGATGTGATTTTAAAAATAGTCTTGNAGACAATCATGAAGAAAGGTATAGCTTTGTAGGCCAGAGGACAAAGTCTTTCACCAAAGATGTGACAGAATTCTGCTGGGGTGCAGTAGCAGGAGAGAGTTGCCCCAGTGGACTCCTGCAGTACCAGCTGCCCCAGTGCCCTGTGCAGTACCAGCTGCCCCAGTGGACCCATGCAGTATCACTGCCCCAGTGGACCCCTGCAGTAGCACTGCCCCAGTGGACCCGTGCAGAAGTGCTGCCCCAGTGGACCCGTGCAGTAGCACTGCCCGAGTACACCTGTGCAGGAGTGCTGCCTGTTCTGCTGATTGGGCCTTAAAATTGAGAGTTGAGATAGCAGGATGAGCTGAGAGGATGGTGACACTGGGACAGGTGACATTTGTAAAGAAAGGTAAGTGGGATATAGTTCAAGAGCTTCCTTTAGAATGATGAGTCAGAAAGAGAAAAAAAGGAAAGACAGGACCAATTCACCTTATCCATCTTGACCTGAAGCCTCGGATCAAGAGACCCGTTCCTCAGTATTGCTAGCTCCCTTTATGGAAAACAGTCATCTAGACAGCCAAGCATCATTAAAAACAAAGGTAGGATTTAAGACATTTGCTTGACAACACTCTGGAATGTCATTTTTTCCTAGCATCCACTAAGGTATAACCCCCAGAAGTCACTTTATGTTGGTGACCTGCATTTATAATTGGCATACACTTTAAAAAGTTAAAAGTGCTAATGAAGAAGAAATTTTTGTAAAGAGGTTAGGAAGAGTTATTACAGGAAGAAAANATCAAGGAATAATGGGGCACGGGGAGTGCCACCTTATTCCTGGTGTACAGAACAGGGACAGGCTGAAGACACATAAGATTCTAAGGGAGAGAGAGACTACTAGAGTGGCCTGTAATTCTGAAAGAAGATTTAAACATGAAGTGGGAAAATGTAAATGAATTGGTAATGGACATGTGGATAGCTAAGGCTTAAGTGGAGGTTTTCAGAGAGGGATGTGTGTTTCNTGGTCCACAGAAGCATTGATGCCCTGTGGGTCAACCCTTGAAGGAGTCTTTCCAGTCAGACATTGGACACTAGGAAGAGATGCCAGGTGTACAGCCACAGGCCTGGCAGCTGTACATCACAGTCACCATTTGGGGCTGTTTATTCACTTTGCAAATTATGAATAGCTACTCAGTAGCCATTTCTTGAATAAACAACTCTATGAACCTATGCTTTGCTACTGGTCTTAAAGTATAACTCACTAAGTAGTTTGGGAGGTACCCTGATATTTTTCTTTTCCTGTTTTTAAAGTCTAGTCAGAATCTGCTAATAAGCCATATTTACTCCTGTCATTTGCCCAATATTAGGTTAGTAGGGCTGTGGTNACAGAATAACATAGCTTGAGTTTCAAACACAGATAATTGATTTCTCTGTTTTGGAGGCAAAACAAACAAACAAACAAAACCAAACTTGAAGTGTTCACTTACTAAATATCTTTTTGTTTTTTAATTATTTTTGTTCTTTTTGTGTGTGTAATACACATACCATAACATTTATATGTTTATAATGTGATATACATACATATATGCTGGTGTGCCCATGTCTACACACACACACTTGGACAATTCTTTGGTGGCTTGGGGTTTTAAATGTAGCTTAATCCTAACCTTCTCCACTGTGTATGCATTTGTTTTCCTCCAAATACTTTTCTCTGTTTTTAATAGGCTGTTATTCTCAAAGTATTTGGAAACCATTAAAAGATTTTGAAAATGCCTCTTAGAAGCTAATGGAACACAAATATTATTGTCTACTGCTTAATAGCCAGAACTGCAATAATATGCTCAAGTATTATTTCCTCACCTCATTACCATTTAATTGAATTAAAGCTAAATTTGTATTTATGCTGTATAATTAGGAATTACAGGTAAGGGACAGAAACGTCCTCATTAGTGGCCATCTGTTTGTAAGGCAGTGGTAACAGCACAGTCCCCATGAATCCAGTGGTGAAGGCACACACAGCCAATATTAGTGCTGAAACATAACTGTTCACTGTTGAGGTGAAACAGTGGTTCAGTTTCTAATAGGTCACAAAGCTGTCATTGCCTATGCCAGTGGTCCTCAACCTGTGAGTCAAAACCCCTTTGGGGGTTGAANGATCCTTTCATAAGGGTTACCTGAGACCACCCTGCATATCAGATATTTACATTACAGCTCATAACAGTAGCAAAATTATAGTTATGAAGTAATAATGAAAATAATTTAATTTTGGGGGTCACCATAACATGATGTGCTATATTAAAGGGTTACAGCAGTAGGAAGGTTGAGAATCACTCACCTAAGCCCATATTGAGACAGTTAAGTATTAATTATGAACTTGATGGGATTAGACACGTAGGGATTAGCTGAAATGCAACTCTGTTATATGTTTGGGGGAAGGATCTCGTAGACAATTAGGTATGGAGGGTTCTGACTTACCAAATGGGTTAATCCACTGACAGTTCAAAAAGTAATGTATTTTGGGAATAGTAGAAGGCAATGTTTNGACCTAGTGGAGAGATTAGATCTACAAGGGCTGTNCTGCTGTGGACTCTATCTTGCCCTAGCTTCTTTGTATCTCTTATTCTTGGTTCTCATCACATGAACTGCCCTACTGTGCACATCTTCTCCATTAGGATGGATTCACACCTCTNATACCCTGAGCCAAACCAGATCTTACCCTTCTTTCAATTATTATTTCCATTATTTTAATTCTGGTTATGCAACAGTAACCAACACACATATTTCATGACACACTTCAGTTGAAATCCATGATCCTGTCAAGAACCATCCTTTCCAAGTACTCACAGAGACATATGTCTACAAAGCCCATTCATAAATAGTTGCTTATGGATCATGCAGTGAGCTTTTTGAGCAAGCCAGCTAAAAATTAAGAAGTTGGACTCATTACCAAATCTTCTCAGAGAGCAGTAGTAGAATTGATAATTAGTCCCTATGTCCTGCTCTGAAAAGAAAGAATTCCTCTTCCTTGAGTACCAGTAACTTCTTCCTCTTGTTTTCCTCTGGGTATTCTGCTATAACTTTTTCATGTTGCTGTAACAACTGTGCTATTGATATACGCATGTCTTGATCATCAAGAAAGCATGGGCAGGAACGTAGCTGTAGCTATCATTGAAAGAATAGCATCCAAAAGGAGACCTAGGAGAGTCAGAAATCAACACAAAGTACGGAAATCCAAATCACTCATCAGCAAGAAATCATCTAGCAGTGATAAAATTATGGACAGAAAAATGGGAAGTGATCTATCCAAAAGGCCCAGAGGTGAATAAATTGTCCATGTATTTATT
The DNA here is from genome assembly GCA_001675575.1 of Neotoma lepida. NCBI lineage: Eukaryota > Metazoa > Chordata > Mammalia > Rodentia > Cricetidae > Neotoma > Neotoma lepida. The sequence goes on along the minus strand of LZPO01017556.1, from coordinate 61,996 downwards.
CCCTTTTGTCTATATCATGCTTTTGTTTGTTTAATAGTTTTCTGGTTTGCTACTTTTATTTGAATGTGTGTGCACAAGTTTGAGCCTGTGTGTGTGTCATAGCGTGCATGGAGATGTCCTTTGAGACAACTTGCTGGAGTTTGTCCTCTCCTCCTACCACATGAGTTCTAAGTTCTGAGGATTGAACTCAGGTAGACAAGGTTGGAAGAAAGCACCTGTACATGCTTAACCATCTCACTGACCTATTACAGATCTTCTTCATCTTTGCCTTCCTCTGCCTCTTCCTGTTCGTCTTCCCCTCTTCTCCTCCCCCCTTCTCCCCTATTCTCTCTTTCTTTGAATGCTATATATAGATGACGAGCTGAAGTTGACCTGTTTAGCAAGCATCTTTATCCACTGAGCCATGTCCAAAACACTCAATATAATTTTCTAATGCTCATCATAGTCAAGCACTGTGAGGGGGTTGGGGGTTTCTATTGGTACCTTTCTGAAGTTCTAGTTGGGGATAAAGCATTTGTCCTGTTAAAGCNCTTTCCCTGTTCTTTATGAGCTATGTGAACTTTGGTAAAACACTTATATGAAAGTTTATTTTTTGTTACTTTATTTACTGTATGTGTGTGCACACACGTGATCATGCCATTGAAACACTTGTCTAGGTCAGAGGAAAACCTGCTAGAGTTGGTTCACTTCTTCCATCTGTGGATCCTGGGGACTGAATTCAGCCAAGCTTGGCAGCAAAGTCAACACTTGTTGTGTTATCTCATCCATGCTATTATGTAGACATACACCCATTGAAAACAAAACAANCAACAGCATTCACCTCTTAGAATTACAGTGGGATTATCATGTGTTGAATGATTAGTCTATTTAGTGAGACTGACAATGTTTGAGTGCAAATTCAAAGATGGTCACCATGACAGATATATGTATTAAGGGGGACTGGGACCATTACTAGAGCTGTATAGAATAGAAGATATGATTCTACGATTCTAAGATATGATTCAAGAAATCTAATCTTCTTGAGGGGTTGAGTAGAGATATCTGCCAATATGGGTANAAGTATGTGCCATGAGTCTTACATGCGACCCAGACAAAACAGCCTGGAAACATAGCAGAAAATTGTTTCCATTGGTACAATTCCAGAATGCTGGTACAATTCCAGAAAGCTTCAANAAGGAGGATGTCCCAATAAATTCTGGAGGGTAAATCAAATTTGACAGAGGTAGACAGGATGGGCACAGTGGGAAAATGAGCAAACTCTATTAAGGCATGATAGTGTGCAAAGGTATCTGAGAATATACCGATATGTCTGCCAGACTGATGGGAACATAATCTGTATTTAATAAAGGATGCTCTTAAGGCTGAATAGGAGATCAGGGACAACAGAGATTCTCAATGGCAGATTATGGAAAACTTACTCCACCAGGCCGTCTAGAGTGAAAGAAAATGCCACTTTCATTCTTCTTCTCCACCTCCGCTCCTTCCTCCTTGCAGTGGCAGCTGGCTAGAAGTAAATTGTGTTCAGGGTCCCATGTCTCATTCTTATGATTTATTAGTTCGGTCTTTCAGTGGGGTGAGAATATAGAGTGTGCTGGATGGCACATACTNGGGGAATTTATGTTGCACAGCTAAACATCATGTCTGTCTATCTCTTCCCAGTAATCTACAATAATACCCAAATGGGCCTTTTATTTTAAACATCTGGAGAGCCTTATGGTGGTTGAGAATTAAGGTGCCGAGAGAAGAAAACAGCTCAGCCATAAAGTCTGTCGGATAAACAAAGCTTTCTTTGGACCATTAACTCCTTTGCTGAGAAATCTCTGTTCCTCAAAATGCACTTAGTAACTTTACATCTCCATCTCCAGGTATACTTTTCTCTTGCAAATACCCTCTTGGCATTTAATGGGGCTATTAAGGTAGGAAGCTATGAGGCATTAGCATAGAAAGAACATTGCCAGAAGAAAAGATGAAAACGGCCCTCTTGCACAAGGCATGCTCCCTCCATCTCCATGTCCCCACCCAGCATTTACTTTTGTTTTATTATAGCAAAAATTCTCATTGTGGGTGTTAGTAATTTTAGCTAGATAATAATTCTGGTGACACTGTCACAAACTGCCAAAAGGTGTGTAACTCAGAGATGGCAACAAGAGTAGAATGGAAAATAATCCAGCCGTGTGGTTTTAATATACACAGCCATTCCGTGAATACAGATTCTTTGTTTTAGCTTCTCAGAGGCCTCACTAGGGTTTCTTCTTGCCCTAGGGTGGCAGAGGAGGGTCTTCAATATTTGAGACCTCTGAGCATTTGCAGTGTTGTGCCATCTGCCAAATGCCCTCTCTACTCTGAAGTTTTTGACACAAGACACTTCCTCGATCTTGGGTCCTGTGCCTTCTTCAGCGTGAAACTATTTAAATACCGTGAAGTGGCATACTATATTCCTATGCTTGATTTGCTGTAAAACCACTGGCTCTTCTCACACTAATCCCATCCTTGCATGGATAAGCATATTGCTTCTCCCAGGATGTAGACTAGAGTCCTGACCTCTTTGATACTCCTTCTTAGCACTTAGGTGGGTATTCCAGTGGCTGTGTTGTGTTCATTTTGTTGCTGCACAGNGTTACCACGATATTTTTAACTAAAATAGTTCATATCACCTCAGAGTTATTGTGCTTTGGGGGAGTGGGGCTTAGCAGATAGTGGGTCTCTCAGATAGTACCAAGGCACCCAGGGCTGGTTCCCATCAGACACTCAACTGGAGATGGACTGTCCACCCTCAAGCTGTTGGAAGAACTGAGTTCCCTGAAGCTGGAGGGCTTATATCAATTTTCTCCTTTGAATCTTGCTAGAGTAAGACTCCAGAGAAGGTATACTGATAAGTTACAGCTTCTNATGACATCAAGCAGTCACAGAGTAGCACCTGTCACCATTACACATTCCAATAAATAGCTGCAACCTTAAAGTTTCAGTTCTCTGAGTGGGGGTTATGCAAAAGTCTGAATATTAGAAACTGGGTTCATAAACATTACCCATCCTTGCTTAAAATACAAGTGTGTGTGTGTGTGTGTGTGTGTGTGTGTGTGTGTAGCCCACCAACTGCTTTGATTTGACATTTTATTGTTAATCATAACAGCATTAAGCTTGCTGTGATGCCTGCCTTATCTTTTAGTTATTTTATGTATTAGGCATATTTGCTTTATAAGTTCTAGGTGTATGATGGGCAGAATTCACATGTATCATTATGGCCAAAATGCTAACCATGGGCTTAGAAAATTGAACAAACTACTGATCAAGAAATTACAGTCTATGGCCTAGCTGGAATGCTAACATTTCAGCTGGGTTGGTTCAATCAGCTTCGTAAGCTGATTGAGCACTCCTAAGAAGGCTGCTCACTACTAAAGAGGTGGGCAGAATCATTCTTTAATTAGATACTGACCTTCTCAGCAGAAACCCTGCCCCTAGTACAGAGCTGCAGCCATGTAGGTTCATATGTCTGCCCATTTTTCTGAATTATTCAGAAAGCTATAACTTTTTCTTTCCCTCTTTTCATCCCTTTGCTAAGCATGCTTTGCTTGACACTTTGGGCTTCCCCCGCCATNTTAGACGTCCTTACTCTTTCTCTGAAGTCTCNCTCTTTATCATGTGGCTGTTTGGCCACCACATGTCTGACCCCCATGCCAGTTTATTGGCCTAGATTTCCCCCCTTTTCTTTTCCCTTCTCCTCCCCTGAGCAGCAGCTGACATTTATAGCATGTCTACCCTGCAGTTTTCCTTTTAAACCCTAATTAAATTTCTCCTGAGCTTCCATTTGAGTCCTTTCTGAAATTCTCTTATGACTGAGATCAAGAACCCAAAAATGGGACCCTGGCTTCCCTCATATCAATAACTCCCCCCTAGTATGTGTTGACTGAACAAATGATTTAGTTAATGGAAAGGAGAGAGACATATGCTCACTCCCTGGTANCATCCATGCAAGGATAGTACAAAACCTTCTTCCATTAAATGGCTTCCTTCCATGTAAGGGTTAGCTTGAACATGAATAAACCATCAGCTCCTATGCTAGGAACTAATTTCTTTCTTCAGATATGCCCATTAAAGGACCTCTGTATTCTTAAAAAATGTTTCAGATTGAAATAGAATTATGTCACTTCTCCCTCCTTTCAACCCTTCCCATACTCCCCCATACTCTCAAGTTGATAGCCTCTTTTCCTTCAATTATTATTGTTACATACTTATATATTTATGTGTATACATGCACAAACATATAAATGCAACCTGCTGAGTCTATTTTTGTTGATTTTGTATATTTGGTTTCAAGACTGACCACTCTGCATCATAGAAACAATGAAGGTACTCCTCTCTTGAGTTACACAAAGCATAAAAAAGACAGCAGTAAAGAGAACTACCNAGGCAAGTGCCATTTGTTTGTCTTTGGTCTTGGCAATTCTGGACCATCTTTCTGCCATGTCTTCTGCATCCTTCCAGCTTGATGATGATTGTTTCTAACTAGTTCACATGTTTGGATGCTCCCCAAATTCCCTTTCATTCTTTCAGCTTGATCCCCTCTAGCCACCTGTCTTAGTTTGCTTTCTATCACTGTGATAAACACCATGACCAAAGTCCATTTGGGAAGGCCAATGTTTATTTAATCTTACACTTTCAGGTCACAGTCCATCACTGAGGGAAGTCTAGACAGAAACTAAAGCAGAAACCATGGAGGTATGCTACTTACTGACTTATCCAATGGCTCAGGCTCAGCTAGCTTTCTTATGCAGCCAAGACCTACCTGACTGGGTATGATGTCACCCACAGTAAGCTGGACTCTCTCATATCAATTGTCAATCAATATAATTCCCCACAATCATGCCACTGACCAATATGATGAAGACAATTCTTCTACTGAGGCTATTTCAGTTGACTCTAGGCTGTGTCAAGTGGACAGTAAAATCGAGCCAGCAGACAATCTACTCTCCTACTTTGTGTGACCCTGAATCTTTGTTTTGCTATTCTCAGTCAGTTTTACTTCAGTTCCCTCACAGGCATGTGAACCCTAATTGCAAAAGTGTCCAGTCCATGTTGCCTGCCGGGAAATGGATGATTTGTTACAACACGTGTAGTTCCTGATCTCCAAAGTAGTGACTCTTCTAGCACTCCACAACCTTCAGAGAAAACTCACAAACTTCTTAAGAAGGGTTGGACTTATTGGATTGAGCTCCATGTAGGGTTTATCCTCTCTGTTTCTATATTATTCTTCGACAATGCTGTTAAGAGTCTGCTGCTAATATGGCATGCTTGAGTGAGTCATGACTCACTGCACAGCACAGAACATTCCTGGAAGTCTCCTGGATATCATAGGCCTGTGGATAAACCACAAAATTTTTACTTATACTAAGCCAATGGTGTCAGTGGAACATGGGTAAATGGGGAGTGTGAGCTAAAGAGGAGGGAGGATGTAGCTCAGTTGGGGATGACTTCACTAGCATAGAGAATGTCCTAGATTCCATCTACAGCTTTCTCCTCAGCAAGAAGGATATAAAAGAAACACAGGGAAAATTATGGAATCAATAGTCTAACACCCAACTTATCCTAGGATTTAAGTAAATCTAAAATAGCCCTGGGCGCTTGCTTTGAAGGGAGCGGAGCTATATAGTGTTTAAAGTGTTTCAAGGGAATATGGACTAAAAGGGGCTATCTTGGGGTAGAGGAATGAAGAGCAAAATGTAGAGGAGGGAATGTGGTGAGGGAGAAATAACGCTAAGAACCTTTTAAAATGGTTATATGGAAACCTTCTACTGTAAAAGAGTTAAAACAGAGTCACTCTATAAGACACCAGCAATGTCCCTACTAAACATGGTCACACAGAAAAGGTGAGATCCAGTTAACTGCCCTCTCTGATGCAGAAGCCACAGCATCCTGTAAGCTCAGTGTGTTTATTGCATATGATTGGATAAATATGCCAAATTTGTGCTATACAGCTGAGTCAAGTCAGCAGGCTTAGCTAATCTTAGTAAGACAGGTTCAGCACCATCAGTCCCTGGTTCCTGAACCCATATTTATTCATATTCTGGGGCCCTAGAAAAACCCTGAATAACTTTCAAATTTGGCTTGATTTTATCATTGTGTTCTAGCTTTCCTATCTTGTACTTAAAAAAAAAAATTCTGTCTCCATTCAGGAAAGGGCAGGTCTCCTATGAGTATCAATAAAACATGACATATCAAGTTGTAGTAAGACTAAGCACCTCCCCATGTATTAAGGCTGGGCAAGGTGACCCAGTATGAGATGTAGAGTCCCAGAAGCCAGTAAAAGAGTTAGAGACAGCCCCTATTCCCACTGTTAGTTCCGTAAGAGGACCAAGCTATGCAACTGTAACATACATGCAGAGTGCCTAGATCAGTCTCATGCAGGCTCCCTGGTTGTCAGCTCAGTCCCTGCAAGCCCCTATGAGCCCAGGTTAGTTGATTGTGTGACCCTTCCCATTGTGTCCTTGACCCCTCTGGCTCCTATACTCCTTTCTCCTAGATAAGGAAGAAAGAGGAGGAGGTTGTGAGTGGGAGGGGGGAATAGGAGGGAGGAACTGGGAAGGGAGGTTGGCGAGGGAGGCTGCAGCCAGGTTGTAAAATAAATAGATGAATAAAAAAAGTTCCTAATTCTGAATTTACCCATCTTACTTTTTTTTCCTGTTGGCGTAATAAATAACACCAAATAAAGCAATTTCAGGAACAAAAAAAAATTCCTAAAGAATGTACTCCAATGGCAATTGGTAGTTTCTGGGGGCAGAAGAGTCACATTGTTTTAGGAGTGTGACCATTAGCAGGTTGTTCATGCCCCAGTGGATAAGACCACACCCATGCAATAATATAGGCAGCACTAATTGGACACAGTGGATTTAATGAATTAGTTAATTAATTGTAAAAGGGGGACTGGAAATTGACAGGACAATATGTTGGGGACCTTGTGAGAGTTTAGAAGAGTGACTGAGAGATGGATATAAGCAATGCTCATTGTATACAATTACAAAATTTTCAAGCAGTAGATTAAAAACANCTTTTTAAAATTAATATTCTCATTTGTCCCATAGAGCTATTTCAAATTAGGAGTAAAAAGATTCAGAGTCTTTTAAATGTAAAGCAAAATAGAAATCACAGGAAAAGCATCTTAAGCAAGCAAAGAAAGCCACTGAAAGAAATATGGAGAGAAGCAAGATACTACTCAGTGTCCCTAAAATTTTGCCNCCTTGCAGCCGTCTCTTCTCTACAAGCAAACAGCTCCAGTGTGGTGCATTGTAGGGCCCACAACAGTAATATACTGCAGCAAGGAAGCTGTGTCATCCCATTATATGGTCTGTTGTCTCATTACTCAGCCACGTTCACTGCACCTGCCACCCACCTTGCTCTGTTTTGTTTTGTGCTTGCAGACCCAGTCTTCCCTTTTCACATGGCAGTCACCTCAGCAATGCATTAATTTCAGTGGGCAACATGATTCACTTCAATTACATATGTGGAAATAATATTCTCCTCAAATACTATCCATTTCAGTCAATATTTTCACCTGAACTTGGAATAAAAATAACAAGAGTTAATCATGAAAATAGAAGTTTGGGGGGAAAAAAGAAAAGAAAATATAAGTTTGGGACACTGAGTGATAGTNTCTTCTTTCCTTTGCTCCTTGATTCATACCCCAGTATAGATACAGTCACTCATATGTACATGATCTGCATTTTACACACCTTGCACACACATGAGAAACAGACACAAGCACCCCATCTATAGTCATTCACATACACACATGCCACACACAAACACCAGGAATCTGGCATTTAGGAAGAACTGTTGACTAATTTGACCTATTTCTGAATGGTAATATTTTTGTTATAGCAAAGAATCTTGAGAGAGATTGAAGCATAAAAGAAAAACTGAAGTGTTATGATGGTCACAAGGAACGTTGCATCATTGCAAAAGATATGCACTTGGAGATGTTTTCATGCAATTAGACAAAGCATCAAATTAAGACTGAGGGTCTTGTCCTCCACTGAATCAAGTAAAGGCTAGACCAACAAGAAAAATCTCTATTAGCAATTATTGTGGGCATGCTTTAATGGGATACACTTGTTATACAAGTGTTAAGAGAAAAGAACAGGGTGGTACTGAGATAAAACTGTGGAGATGACCATAAAATCTATCTACCCTCTTACAATGGGTGGGATGTGAACTGAGCCCCATAGGCTCATGCTTCAGTGGTTGATCTCCAGCTGATGTATCACTTTTGGAGGTGGGACAAAGCTAGAGAAGTAATTTGCTGGGGATTTCACATGGAGGATTATATAGCCTGGCCCCACTTCCATCTGGAGCACTTTCTGCTTTCTTATGCACAGAGGTGTAAGAAGAACTTCTAACCAGTCTTATTAATAAACACGTGGAACAAGAAATAAGGGTGAAAATCTGACAGAGATCAGAGGAATTAGGAGCAAGCTACCACTCACCAACGCTGCCTCTACTTCCCGGGAT
>LZPO01017555.1:64748-91828 GCA_001675575.1 Neotoma lepida | reverse complement strand
AGGTGGATATGTAGGGATAATTGTGAAGGATTATCTTTAGTAGGCTAACTGAATTGGCAATATTCACCCTTAGAGGCACCTTCTCATGGTGCCTCAGATACACTGAAGTCTGAGAGAGTATCTTTTGTTTCCTACCCTTTAATATTGCTGTTGAGTTCATCATATACCTTGTTCTTATCTTGATGGTGAGTTAATAAACCCTGTTACAGTCCCTATGATTGCCACTGCTGTAGCCATACTTACTGACATAAGAATCCTGATTCTTTGGATATCCAAAGTGAGTTAAAGACTAGTTGTTCTCTAGGAAGTTCTCAAGCTTCTTTTTCAGAAGGGAACTGNTAAGGCATCAAACCTCCAGGACCAAGGAACTACAGTTTTCTCTGGTTCTCCACTGTGAAGACAGCCATTGCTGTTGGACTATGAGCCCACATTGTTTCAGCCAATATAAAAAGATCTGTTTATTTATAAATATTTCTTCAAAGACTTGAAGTTTTAATCACATAAGCCTTTCACTTGCTTGGTTAGATCTAACCCAAAATATTTTATATTACTTGTGGCTATTGTNAAGAGTGTTATATCCCTAATTTTATTTTCAGCTAGTTTGCCATTTGAATATATGAGGGTTATGGATTTTTTTTTAGTTAAACTTAGATCCAGCCACTTTGCTAAAGGTGTACATCAGCTACAGAAGTTCCCTGGTAGAATTTTGGGGGTCTCTTATGTATACTATCATATCATCCAAAAATAGTGATACTTTCACTTCTTCCTTTCCAATTGGTATCCCCTTGATCTCGTCTTGTTGTCTTATTGTTCTTGGTAGGACTTCAGGTGCTATATTGAATAGATATGAAGAGAATGGACAGCCTTGTCTTGNTCCTGATTTTAGTGAAATTGCTGTGAGTTTCTCTCCATTTAATTTGATGTTGGCCATAGGCTTGCTGTAAATTACTTTTCTATAGATTTAGGTATTTTCCTTGTATCCCTGATCTCTCCAAGAATTTGATCTTAGCCATTCTGACAGGTGTAAGATGGTATCTCAGAGTCATTTTGATTTGCATTTCCCTGATGACTAGGGATGTTGAGCAGTTCCTCAAATGTCTCTCAGCCATCTGAGATTCTTCCATGGAGAATTCTCTGTTTAGCTCTGTAGCCCATTTTCTAATTGGATTGTTAGATATTTTGATGTCTAGTTTCTTGAGTTCTTTATATATTTTGGAGATGAGCCCTCTGTCTGATGTGGGGTTGATGAAGATCTTTTCCCATTCTGCAGGCTNTCACTTTGTCTTATTGTCCGTGTCCTTTGCCTCACAAAAACTTCTCAGTTTCAAGAGGTCCCATTTATTAATTGTTGTTCTCAGTGTCTGTGCTACTGGTTTTATATTTAGGAAGTGGTCTCCTATGCTGATGCATTCAAGAGTATTTCCTACTTTCTCTTCTATCAAGTTCAGTGTAGCTGGTTTTATGTTGAGGTCTTTGATCCACTTGGACTTGGGTTTTGTGCATGNAGACAGATATGGATTTATTTGCAATCTTCTACATGTTGACATCCAGTTATGCCAGCACCATTTGTTGAAGATGCTTTCTTTATCATGAAGTCATGTTGGATTTTGTCAAAGGCTTTTTCCACATCTAATGAGATGATTATGTGAGGGTTTTTTTCCTTCAGTTTTTTATATTGTGGATTACATTGACAGTTTTTCATATGTTGAAGAATCCCTGCATCTCTAGGATAAAGCCTACTTAACCATGGTGGATGATCTTTTGATGTGTTCTTGGATTTGGTTTGCCAATATTTTGCTGAGTATTTTTGCATCAATGTCCATGAGGGAAATTGGCCTGTAATACTCTTTCTGTTCATGGGTTTTGTGTGTTTGGTGTATCAGGGTGATTTTGGCCTCATAAAATGGATTTGGCAATGTTTCTGCTGTTCCAATTTGTGGAATAATTTGAGGGATATTGGTATTAGATCTTTGAAAGTCTAGTAGAATTCTACACTAAAACCATCTGGCTCTGGGCTTTATCACTTGGGAGACTTTTAATGACTGCTTGTATTTTCCCTAGGACTTATAGTTCCATTTAAATTATTTACCTGATTTTGCTTTCACTTTGGTAAGTGGTATCTATGGAGAAAANNGTCATCTCCGCTGTGGGATTATCCTTCTATACGCTGTGAATGTGTGTTGCTCTCATTGATTAATAATAAAGCTGCTTTGGCCAATAGCCAGGCAGGATAACTTTGGCAGAAAAATTGAACTAAGGAAAGGATGAAGAAGGGTGGAGTTGAGAGAATTGTAAGTCAGATGGAAAATGAGTCAGACATATAAAATGGAATAGAGGTAAAGACTACAAGCCTCAGGGAAGTACATGGATTAATAGAAATGGGTTAAGTTGTAAGAGCTAGTCAGCAATAAGCCTGNGCTAACAGCAGAGCATTTATAATTAAGCATATGTGTGGTGATTTGAGAAGCNGTTGCCAGGTATAATCAGGCATATAGAACAGAAAACTGCATATCCAAGTATATATGGTGCTCCAACAAGGGGCCTGTTTCCACACCAAGCCTGAGAAAGCTTTAAAAAAGGATTCTAGACACACAAAAATGGAGACAAGATCAGCTTTATACTATATGTCTCTTACACAGGCCGTATTATAGAGATGCTTCCCTAACTGCAGCATAAGGGCTTGAGCTGCAAATGGCAGATTTCTACCATCTCACACAAGCCATGGTACAGTGCAAACAGGTTACAGATACACAGTAAAGATAGATTCAGACAAAAAGGACTCTAAATGGGTTACAGTGTGTTAAAAAACTGTGTGTAAGTATGAGAGAGAAAAGAAAAAGAATATATACAGCCTTAGATTAATAATATAGACTAAAAATAATAAAATAAAGTCCTTAAAAACAAGGAGTAAAGTAATATTAGATATGTTACTTTGGGAAAGAGGTTCTGCATTTATTTCCACAGAAAATGAGAGGCTTTGGTTTCAGAAAAATCATTTTTGATCAAGGAAGGCCTCCCTGAAAATCCTGACTACAGACATGGGAAAATAAACCTAAAGTAACTACAAGGTACATGGTGTATATTTTACCTGCTCAAACATAAAAAAAAAATTATCTTTGGCTGGCTTGTATACAATACACAGCTTACATTTATATTATTAAATGTGATGGCTCATTTGATCAATATTTCAATACACCTCTGTGGGAGTTTCCTTTGAGTTCTGCATCCAAAACCATTTCAATGCTGCTAGCTGAGATAGACCAGCCGTACAAAATTCTCCAGTCAGGATTTGACCATAATCCTAAATTTTTTCAAGGTCCTCATAAGATTACCAGTGCCCCCAGTCAGCAAGAAGTAGTCTAGAGGACTATGCTCAAATTCCCAAAATATTGTTTATAAATGTTTGTTTTCATTTAAGGGGGATTGGTTAAAAATTGTTATNGGTCATAGTCAATCTTTTTCTTGTGGAATCTTTATTCAGCACACCTGAAAGCTCTAGAACAGAAAGAAGCAAACACATCCAAGATGGCAGGAAATAGTCAAACTCAGAGCTGAAATGAATAAAATAGAAACAAAGAGAACAATACAGAGAATCAATGAAACAATGACTTGGTTCTTTGAGAAAATTCACACAATAGGCAAACCCTTATCCAAACTAACTAAAAGACAGAGAAAGACTATCCAAATTAGTAAAATCAGAAATGGAAAGGGGACATAACAATAGACACCAAGCAAATCCAGAGAATCATTATGCTGTACTTCAAAAACCTGTAAGTGACAAAATTGGAAAATTTAAAAGAGATACGTAATTGGATGTGGAGCTTTCTGTCCTGTTTCCCAATTATATCTTGCAGCCTCTTTCCCATTTCCACACAGAGGCTTATATTAATTATAACCCCCAAGGCTCATAGCCTTTACCTCTATGCCATTTTATATGTCTGATTCATTCTCAGTCTGGCTTGTGACTCTCTTGATTCTGCCCTTCTTCATCTCCTCCTTAGTTTGATTTTTNCTTCTAATCTTATCCTGCCTGGCTATTGTCCAAAACAATTTTATTATTAACCAATGAGAGCAGTACACATTCACAGCATATGGAAGGATAACACAANGGCATTTCCTACTTTCTGTCGAATCAAAAAGGAAGGTTTTAACTTTAACATAGTAAAATGGCATATAGAAAAACAATTATTAAACAAGAGTTATAGTTACAATATTTAATCTATTTGTATTTGACAAAATCAGAGAAAACATTTAATTATCCATCTTACTTTGGTGAATCTAAAGTTTTTTTTATCTAATTTACTCTTTATCATAATTAAGGAAAACTATCATTTAACTATTTAGTCTTCAACTCCATCAAAGATCTGAAAAAGAAATAATATTACCCAAGTAAGCAGGTGTAGTAGTACAGGCCCTAGAGTCGAGGAAATTGGCTCAGACCAGTTGTCAAGGCATGCACATAATGTACTTCCTCATGAGCCAACCTGGAGTCTGCCTGAGGATCTAGTAACAGGTGCTGTCAGAGTTCCTAGTCACTGTCAGAGTTCTTGATCATGTGGAGTCTGCCTGAGGGCCTAGCAACAGGCACTGTCAGAGTTTATGGTTACTGTCAGAGTTCCTGANCATACCCAGCCAATGAGGGATGACCACACAATGTCACCAGATTGCGACACAGACTGGGTGCTGGAAGGAGTATATTTAAGGCCTTCTCCATTATTAAATAAACGAGTTTGTTGTTGGCCATCAACTGACTCATGGTGTCTGTGCCATTAATACCNTGCCTTCTCACTCCCTCCCCCAAAGGAGCCATTAGAATCAAGAAACAAGCTGAAAGTGCAAGCAAGCAATTTCAAAAAAAAAATGTAAGAAATGACAGAAACAGTTGGCTGCCTGGAAAGGCACCCAAGGTTCTTCTGTAATTTTAGGTCATCCATCTTTGGCCTACAAGCCTGGAATATCTGACAGACCTCTTCCAGATGCAGGAATTTTGATTGATTGTCCAACCCTGTCTTGGCAAAGTCCAGCAGTCACTTTTCTTTGTGTCCTGCTTTTCCAGATTGGACAGTGTACTTACTGTCAGCAGTCAAGGCAAAGGCAGTTTGCCTAGCCTTATGGCTAGCTTTTGCCATAAAGAAAACAAACTCCATATGGAGTTTCTTTGATGTCTATCATCTTTTCTGGAGTATATTGCTGCTGCCAGGAACAGATATGTCTCACTTTTATGGTTGGAAGTTTTCTTAGTGCTTCCTGGCCTGCCGTGGACCCACAGCTGCTTATAAAATAATCCCTCAGAGGCTTAATATTATTCATAACTGCTCGGCCATTATCTCAAGCTTATTACTGACTAGCTTTTACACTTAAATTAACCCATAATTCTTATTATGTTTAGCCACGTGGCATAGTAACTTTTCTCAGTTCTGCCTTGTCATCTTGCTTCCTCTGTATCTGGCTGGTGACTCCTGACTCAGCCCTTCCTCTTCCCAGAATTCTCCTCATCTGCTCACCCTGCCTATACTTCCTGCCTGGCTACTGGCCAATCAGCATTTTATTAAACCAATGTACAAGAACATTAACCCACAGCACACTGTCAAGAAAAATCTAAGTTATTAAAACATTTTAAATGCCATATTCTATAGGTCTTTGGAGTCTTTGAAGATTACCTATCTAGTTAAAATATATCTTTGTATACCTAGAAAACCTAACATGACTATAAGTTTGACTTCTTTAGATGGCTATTAATCTGTATTTTTAATCATATGTTACACTTTTAATTGAGCTATATAAACACAATACCTTAAACAAGAATAGAAATATACATACAGTATAATAAAATTAACTTTAAATTTGTATCAATAAACTAAAATCCATACCATTGTAAAATATGTGAAATTAACAGTTGTTCTTTGGATGAAAGTAGATTTAATAATCTATCCCTTTCCCCCATCATTTCTATAACATAGTCCCCTTTCTTCTTTTAGAAAATATTGGAGACCAAANGGTTTCNTAATGGCTGTACCCAGCAGGACTGCATAAGAGGTTGATGGGGTCATGAGCCTGGATACCAGGTGTTTGTAAGGGTCTACACTTGACTGTAACTAATGAGGGGAGATCTTTTGTTATAAAGGGCATTGTTATAAATAGCTCTTTGGAATAAANCTCTGGGCCTGTTTGAATAACAATCCAGGCCCACTCAAGTCTATCCTGTGTTTTCTCTCCCCTCTTTATTTCTAACTAAGTCTTTTATTTCTCATTTCTTAAGAGATATGAGGAATATGAGACCTAATATGAGATCTCTCTAGNTTCTTTATGAAGGCACTTAGTGCTAGGAATTTTCCTCTTGCCACTGTATTCATTGTGTCCCATAAATTTGGGTATATTGTGCATTTATTTTTATTAAATTCTAGGAAGTCTTTAATTTCTTTATTTCTTCCTTGACCCAGTAGTCATTCAGTAGGGAGTTGTTCAGTTGCCATGAGTCCATAAGCTTTCTGTTGTTTTGATTGCTGTTGAAATGCAGTTTTAATCNGTGATGGTCTGATAGGATATAGTGGTTATTTCAATTTTCTTGTATCTGTTGAAACTTGCTTTGAAACTAAGTACGTGATCAATTTTGGACAATGTTACATGAGGTGCTGAAAAGAAGGTATATTCTTTTCTGTTTGAGTGAAATGTTCTGTAGATATCATGTTAGGTCAATTTGATTCATAAGGACTGTTATCTCCACTATTTTTCTGTTTAGTTTTTGTCTGGAAGACCTGTCAATTGGTGAGAGTGGGGTATTGATAGCCCTCACTATTAATGTGTTATGTTCTATGTGTGATATATGCAATTATTCATGTTTCTTTTACAAATGTGTGTGTCCTTGCATTTGAAGAATAGATGTTAAGAATGGAGATGACATCTTAATAAATTTTTCCTTCTTGAATATGAAATAGCCTTCTCCATTTNTTTTGATTAATTTTGCATGAACTAATTTTAAATGTATATTCTACCCAATTGGCCCATGAAGTCAATATAATGCANCAGATATTTTTGAAGGAGTTTCTTAAGTTGATTAACTCAGTCTAAAATTTATGTAGAAAATAGATAGAGAGCAAAATTAAGAAAATGTGAAGCCTAGAAAAAAATATCCTGTGAGTTGATTGTTCTCTTTTGTTCAAAATTACAGTAACTAAGTCTGTCTTTACTCTACTAGCACAGATAGACACATTTACGAATAATACATCATAGGAAATACTAGAAATAGATCTTACTCACACACCTCCCCCCAAAAGAAACAAAATTGATGATAGATCATAGTTTGNGTTGGTCTTTTGTTTTGTTTCTAAAACTATTCTCTGAAATATCAATTCTTCATTAATACCACTTCTCGAAGTATGTTTAACTTCACTTTCTATTATTTCATACAAAAATCTATATTCTACTTCACACAGTGGGATTAAAAATCATATGATTGTGGTACAATATGGTTTGTTCTTGTAAGCAGAGCAGTGAACATAGGAGCCAAAAAATCCTATGAGAAGTTCTGCAGACAGATGAGACTATCAATACCCCATTGCTGGAATTTGGGTCATAACCTCTATTAGTTCTGTTATTTCTCTGTTTAGATACTGTCTGGTAGAGCTGACAGTATCTAAACTCCATTGGTAAGAGTGGGGTGTTAAAGCCTTTCACTATTATGGGGGGGGTCTAAGTGTGATTTAAGCTTTAGTAATGTTTCTTTTGCAAATCGGGATGACCTTACATTGGGGACATAGATGTTCAGAATTGAGACCTCAACTTAGTGGTTCTTTTCCTTTGATGAATATGAAATGCTCTTTTTTTTCTCTCTTTTGATTCATTTTGGTTGGAAGTCTATTTTGTTAGATATTAGGATAGCTACACTAGCTTGCTTCTTAGGTCTATTTGATTAGAAAATCTTTTTCCAACCCTTTACTCTGGTGTAATATCTATCTTTGATGTTGAGTTGTGTTTCTTTTTATTTATTTATTTTTTATTAAGGAACTTTATTTATTTTACATACCAATCACAGATCCCCCTGTCTTCCCTCCTCCCACCCCTCTAGCCTCCCCCTCAATCCACACCCTATTCACTCCTCCAACAAGGTAAGGCCTCCCATTGGGAGTCAACAGAGCCTGGTACATTCAGGAGAAACAGATCCAAACCCTTCTACCTGCATTAAGGCTGTGCAAGTTGTCCCATCAAAGGTAGTGGGCTTCCAAAAGTCAGCTCATATACTAGGGATGGATCCTGATCCTACTGCCAGGGAGTCCCTTAAGCAGATAAATCTACACAACTGTCNCACTTATGCAGAGGGCCTAGTCCAGTCCAATGNGGGCTCCACAGCTGCTGGTTTACAGTTCATTAGTTCCCACTAGTTTTGTTTGGTTGTCTCTGTAGGTTTCTCCATCATGATCTTGATGCTCCTTGCTCATAGAATCCCTCTTCTCTCTCTTTGACTGGACTTCTAGAGCTTTGCCTGGTGCTTAGCTATGGATCAATTCTCCACTGTTTGTGGAAGTGCAAACTTGTACAGCCACTTTGGAAATCAGTATGGTGGTTTCTCAGAAAATTGGGAATCAATCTTCCTCAATATCCAGCTATATTATTCTTAGGCATATACCAAGTAATGTTTAATCATACCATAAGGACACATGCTCAACTATGTTCATAGCAGCATTATTTGTAATAGCCAGAACCTGGAAACAACCTAGATGCCCCTCAACTGAGGAATAGATGAAGAATATGTGGTACATATACACAACGGAGTACTACTCAGCAGTAAAAAAAAAAAATGACATCATGAAATTTGCAGGCAAATTAATCGAACTAGAAAATATCATCCTGAGTGAGGTAACTGAGACTCAGACAGAAAAACATGGTATTTACTCACTCATAAGTGCATACTAGATGTAAAGCAAAGGATAACCAGACTACAACCCAAAGTTCCAGAGAAGATAGGTAACAAGAAGAACCCAAAGAGGGATGCATGGATTGTCCTGGAAAGGGGAAATAGATGAGATCTCCATGAGTATACTGGGGGTGAGGGAAGGCAATGGACTGTAGAGGATGTGGATGAGAACATAAGGGAGGGGGATGGTAGAGATGGAACAGGGACATAGCAGGAGAACAATGAAAGAGATACCGTGATAGAGGGAGACATTGTGGGGATAGAGAGAAACCAGGTGCTAGGGAAGTTCACAAGGATGACTCCAGCTAGACTACTAGCAATAATGGAGAGGGTACCTGAACTGGCTTATCCCAGTAATCAGATCAGTGAATAACTAACTGTCATCATAGAGCCTTCATCCAGTAACTGATGGAAGCAGACGCGGAGATTCACAGGTAAGCACCAGGTGGAGCTCTAGGAGTCCAGCAAAGCGTTGTGTTCCTTGTGTGGATCAGAATGATGGGCCCTGTTTTTCTATCCACTCTATTAGCCTGTGTCTTCTTATTAGTGAATTGAGTCCATTGATATTAAGGAATATTAATGATCAATGATTGTTAATTCCCTTATTTTGTCATTGGTTGTGGTAGTGTGTGTGTGTGTGTGTGTGTGTGTGCTTCCTTTCTTTGGGTTTTGCTGTTATAAGATTATCTATTGCCTATATTTTTGTGGGTTTAATTAATTTCCTAGGGTTGGAAATTTCCTTCTAGTAGCCTTCTGAAAGGCTGGAATGTGGGTAGATATTGTTTAATTTTGACTTTATCATGAAATATCTTGTTTTCTCGACCTATGATGATTGACAGTTTTCCTGGATGGTTTAAGAATATCTGATTTGACCAGCATTTTAGTCTGGCACTATTTTTCCTAACCATTGGGTCACATTATAGATCTGGAATCTTGCTTAATATACCTCTTCTCTCTGAGTCTGCGTTTATAGCAGGTCATATAATATTCGAATCCAAGTAGTCAACTTTATGGATCATTCTAAGGAACAAATGTCAGTTTCCATATATTTCATAGTNCAATCTCAACTCCACTAACATCACCACTAAATTTTTTCAGCCATAGGCTCAATACTAAACAAGGCCAGATTATGTGCCTACCACACTTAATAAAATCTATCCAGTCTTCTAATTTATGTTTTTTTTCTTAGAAACAAATACACTTCTTTTTTACTTTCCAAAAATACTTCATGTATAAGTCTGATTCCCACACTAAATTTTCAGGCTTGAATTTTTTTTCATTTTTAAAATCCTTCTTGGAAATTTGAGAAAATGCTCCCTTTTATATTAACGTATTACAGTGGAGGAAATTCAAAGTTCTTTGACCACAGTTCTTTGCAACCTTTTAAAATTACAGTATCAAAGAACAAATAGAATTTTGAAGCCCGTTGATTACATTCGACAATTGTATGTAGTGGTGTGAGAGTCCCATACAGAAGTATTATGTATAATATGGGAAAGCAGAAGGGGTGATTGTAGAGCATAGAGTGTGAAATGAACCAGGAAAATTCTTGGTCTCTTCTTTTGATTTGAAGTCTTGTTAATAAAATAATTTACAAACAAACTTGAAAGAAAGCTTATTAGAATTGGACAGTCAAACAATATGGTAAGCAAAGTATAGATCTCAGTAGCTGACAGAGAAAGAGCTAGAAAAGAGGTAGGGAGGAACCAAGTCCTTTGAGTTAGCCATGGAGGCCAGCAACAGCTGCATGGAGGAAGGAGGATGGGAATGTCAGAGAACAATGAGAAAAGCCAAGGAGTTAATAGAAGCATGCTTAGGAAAGAGATAGAAAGAGAAAAGAGAAAGTTTCATTTTAATTTCTTTCCCTTTTTGTTTATTTTTCTTATTTTTGCATCCCAATGGAAGTTTCCATTCCCTCCCCTCTCCCCCGTTCCTGTTCCCCATCCCTCCTCCCCACCCATAACATCATCCACTCCTCCTCTGCTGTTCTCTAAGGTACAGATGAGCCTCCCATGGATATCAGCCAGCCATGGTATATTAAGTTGTAGTGAGACTAGGGACCTCCTCTTCTAGTAAGGCTGGATGAGGCAATCCAGTAGAACGAATGATTTCCCAAATCAGGCAAGGCAATACAGTCANAGGCAACCCTTGTTCTCGCTGTTAGGGGTCTCATAGGAAGACCAAGTTACACAGCTGTAACAAAGTTGCACTTTTCTTAGCAACTACAAAAAGCTAGCAGGCTCTCCATGCNAAACCCAGCAGATTCTACCAAAAGCAGTCTGGGAAGAACAAAAATATATTGTCCCATTAATCACTTGTCCTTTCACTGTTTTCCCTGCTCATTTCTGCTGTTCTTATCAGCTATCCAAAATATTAGCAGTTCCAGGAATAATGTCCGATGCCCTAATCTTAATTTGGATTGAGGAGCCACTGGTAGTCAAGGTAAGACTGCAACTGAACATTGATTTCAGACTTGCATAAATGGATCTCCTTACAGAAAAAAAAAATCTATGTTCAGATGTGTGCAGCTGTTTAAGAACTGTCAAGCATTAAATAAAGACTATCTTTCTGAGGAAGACAATGTAAAATGTCTTCATGCTTTCAGCACTGAACAAAAAGGACATCAGTATGAAATTCAGGATTAGTGATGGGGGCATTGGGTGCACAACCTCAGAGAAGCTTCTTTTTGCCACAAGCAACAGTCAATGCAGAGATATGTGACCATTCAAGGTGCTGACAATAAGAGACTGCATACCAGGCTCTAAATGTCACATCTTTATCACCAACACTCTGCCACACTCATGCATATCACACAGCCAGGAAACATCTTTTTTATTGAAAATAGATTATTATATCATATTATACATTCCAACCTTAGTTTCCTCCTTCATCTACTCCTTCTAGNTCCTCCACATTCATTCTCACCCAGACCAAATCCCTGTCCATTTCTTCTGCAGAAAAGAGCNGGTCTCTAAGAGACAACAGCCAAANAGGACAAAACAAGATACAGTAAGACAAGGTGAAAGCCCTCATATCAAGGCTGGACAAGGAAACCCAATAGGAAGAAAAGAGTCTCAAGAGCAGACAAAAGAGGTGGAGAGACACCTGCTCCCACTGTTAGGAGTCCAACAAAAACACTAAGCTGACATCCATAACATATANGCAGAGGACCTGGTGCAGACCCATGCATGCCCCCGACNTGAATGTTCAGTCTCTGCTAGCCCATGGGAGCCATGCTTAGTTGATTCAGTGGGCCATGTTCTCTTAATTCCCTCCATCCCCTCTGACTCCTACAGTCTTTTCTCCCTCTCTCCCACAGGGCTTCCCAGTTTTTAAGTGGCAGGTCCCTCTCCAATGGAGACCTCCAAGTTAGTCTCTATCTCTGCATACCTTAATACAAAAAATACTGCTTTTCATTTAACTCATGCCATATCATGTTTATAAATGGAAAATGTAAAAGAAGGTTACAATAGAAACAAAATAGTTTGAATAAGGTAAAGATTTTCCTGTGTAAAATATTCAATAGTGAAAGTTTATCTTACAACAAAGGAGGAAGCAAAATCTCCATAGTGGTGGAGATTCATAGAGGCTATGGAGGAGCCAGTCCTGTGGAGGCAATGATAGGATTNAATTTCAGCTGCCAACAGATATCAAGACCACTAATTACAATTAGTTTTTACTTAATCTTTTAAATCAGGGGGGAGTGTAAGAATGTATTTCAAAGCATATGAAGATCTACCATGAACATACTGAAAAGGATACAACTGTTATTTTGCTCCATCCTTCCTCAACATGAGTGAATAAACAAGATACTCAANTGGAATTTCCTCTAAGTGATTTTCTCCCANTTGAAACTATTCTA
Source organism: Neotoma lepida (assembly GCA_001675575.1). Taxonomy (NCBI): domain Eukaryota; kingdom Metazoa; phylum Chordata; class Mammalia; order Rodentia; family Cricetidae; genus Neotoma; species Neotoma lepida. Next base: position 79,055 of record LZPO01017555.1, on the reverse strand, counting down.
TGGAAAAATTCACTGAGAGTTTTTCTTGTGGCCATTAATATACAGTATCATTTCATAAACATGTTTGTTCACAATGGTACAAATGCATTGTAATAAAATAAGAACAAAAGCAGTTAAGAATTGGTTGTAACTTTTCATGTATAAATATGATAACATCTGTAAGTAGATGGTATCAACTCTAATATAAATACTCAATGCTCAGATGAAGCTTATACATTATCATTGTATAAATAAGTACTAAAAAACATGAAGGAAAACCCTTTTTTGTTNTCTTAAAACCCTTAAAGGCATAATAATCCTGACACATGGGAATTCTGAGTTAAAAAGGGAAGATTTCAAAATGCAGTTTTACATCTCAGTGAGATGAGGGAGACACATTGTAACAGCTTGGAGATCAATGGAAGATGCTCAGTTTTAGGGGCAGATTATTCTNCTACACTTCATATGTAAATCAACACAAAGAATNAAAGGATCTTTCCANCTGTCGACCACATTTCATCTCTCAAATTCATGGTCACTGGNTAGTGATCTGCTTCNTCAATTTTTGGCCAAGAGTCTCTCATTTGGCAATAGAAGTTTCTTGATTTCAGTATCCTTAGTCCTAAAGTNCTGTACTACTCCCTAGACTTTCAACAGAGGCCTCCNGTTTCCTCATTCATTGAACTTGCTAAGGNAAGAATGACAGTACTTATTACAAAATAATGTATGTGTCTATTGCAACTATGTCATTTCTCTATGAGATACACTANCATAAAGGCCTTTTAGAAAATTTCTAGGTAATGGCTTCAGAAAGGACACTATATCAAACTGTAGAAGGAAGGAATAGGTTTATTGTCAAAATATATCCATTTACTTTGAAAAATCAATATGGTTAAAGTTGAAACTAAGGTATGAATCAATGACTTGGTTGNTTCTTTATGAAGGCACTTAGTGCTAGGAATTTTCCTCTTGCCACTGTATTCATTGTGTCCCATAAATTTGGGTATATTGTGCATTTATTTTTATTAAATTCTAGGAAGTCTTTAATTTCTTTATTTCTTCCTTGACCCAGTAGTCATTCAGTAGGGAGTTGTTCAGTTGCCATGAGTCCATAAGCTTTCTGTTGTTTTGATTGCTGTTGAAATGCAGTTTTAATCNGTGATGGTCTGATAGGATATAGTGGTTATTTCAATTTTCTTGTATCTGTTGAAACTTGCTTTGAAACTAAGTACGTGATCAATTTTGGACAATGTTACATGAGGTGCTGAAAAGAAGGTATATTCTTTTCTGTTTGAGTGAAATGTTCTGTAGATATCATGTTAGGTCAATTTGATTCATAAGGACTGTTATCTCCACTATTTTTCTGTTTAGTTTTTGTCTGGAAGACCTGTCAATTGGTGAGAGTGGGGTATTGATAGCCCTCACTATTAATGTGTTATGTTCTATGTGTGATATATGCAATTATTCATGTTTCTTTTACAAATGTGTGTGTCCTTGCATTTGAAGAATAGATGTTAAGAATGGAGATGACATCTTAATAAATTTTTCCTTCTTGAATATGAAATAGCCTTCTCCATTTNTTTTGATTAATTTTGCATGAACTAATTTTAAATGTATATTCTACCCAATTGGCCCATGAAGTCAATATAATGCANCAGATATTTTTGAAGGAGTTTCTTAAGTTGATTAACTCAGTCTAAAATTTATGTAGAAAATAGATAGAGAGCAAAATTAAGAAAATGTGAAGCCTAGAAAAAAATATCCTGTGAGTTGATTGTTCTCTTTTGTTCAAAATTACAGTAACTAAGTCTGTCTTTACTCTACTAGCACAGATAGACACATTTACGAATAATACATCATAGGAAATACTAGAAATAGATCTTACTCACACACCTCCCCCCAAAAGAAACAAAATTGATGATAGATCATAGTTTGNGTTGGTCTTTTGTTTTGTTTCTAAAACTATTCTCTGAAATATCAATTCTTCATTAATACCACTTCTCGAAGTATGTTTAACTTCACTTTCTATTATTTCATACAAAAATCTATATTCTACTTCACACAGTGGGATTAAAAATCATATGATTGTGGTACAATATGGTTTGTTCTTGTAAGCAGAGCAGTGAACATAGGAGCCAAAAAATCCTATGAGAAGTTCTGCAGACAGATGAGACTATCAATACCCCATTGCTGGAATTTGGGTCATAACCTCTATTAGTTCTGTTATTTCTCTGTTTAGATACTGTCTGGTAGAGCTGACAGTATCTAAACTCCATTGGTAAGAGTGGGGTGTTAAAGCCTTTCACTATTATGGGGGGGGTCTAAGTGTGATTTAAGCTTTAGTAATGTTTCTTTTGCAAATCGGGATGACCTTACATTGGGGACATAGATGTTCAGAATTGAGACCTCAACTTAGTGGTTCTTTTCCTTTGATGAATATGAAATGCTCTTTTTTTTCTCTCTTTTGATTCATTTTGGTTGGAAGTCTATTTTGTTAGATATTAGGATAGCTACACTAGCTTGCTTCTTAGGTCTATTTGATTAGAAAATCTTTTTCCAACCCTTTACTCTGGTGTAATATCTATCTTTGATGTTGAGTTGTGTTTCTTTTTATTTATTTATTTTTTATTAAGGAACTTTATTTATTTTACATACCAATCACAGATCCCCCTGTCTTCCCTCCTCCCACCCCTCTAGCCTCCCCCTCAATCCACACCCTATTCACTCCTCCAACAAGGTAAGGCCTCCCATTGGGAGTCAACAGAGCCTGGTACATTCAGGAGAAACAGATCCAAACCCTTCTACCTGCATTAAGGCTGTGCAAGTTGTCCCATCAAAGGTAGTGGGCTTCCAAAAGTCAGCTCATATACTAGGGATGGATCCTGATCCTACTGCCAGGGAGTCCCTTAAGCAGATAAATCTACACAACTGTCNCACTTATGCAGAGGGCCTAGTCCAGTCCAATGNGGGCTCCACAGCTGCTGGTTTACAGTTCATTAGTTCCCACTAGTTTTGTTTGGTTGTCTCTGTAGGTTTCTCCATCATGATCTTGATGCTCCTTGCTCATAGAATCCCTCTTCTCTCTCTTTGACTGGACTTCTAGAGCTTTGCCTGGTGCTTAGCTATGGATCAATTCTCCACTGTTTGTGGAAGTGCAAACTTGTACAGCCACTTTGGAAATCAGTATGGTGGTTTCTCAGAAAATTGGGAATCAATCTTCCTCAATATCCAGCTATATTATTCTTAGGCATATACCAAGTAATGTTTAATCATACCATAAGGACACATGCTCAACTATGTTCATAGCAGCATTATTTGTAATAGCCAGAACCTGGAAACAACCTAGATGCCCCTCAACTGAGGAATAGATGAAGAATATGTGGTACATATACACAACGGAGTACTACTCAGCAGTAAAAAAAAAAAATGACATCATGAAATTTGCAGGCAAATTAATCGAACTAGAAAATATCATCCTGAGTGAGGTAACTGAGACTCAGACAGAAAAACATGGTATTTACTCACTCATAAGTGCATACTAGATGTAAAGCAAAGGATAACCAGACTACAACCCAAAGTTCCAGAGAAGATAGGTAACAAGAAGAACCCAAAGAGGGATGCATGGATTGTCCTGGAAAGGGGAAATAGATGAGATCTCCATGAGTATACTGGGGGTGAGGGAAGGCAATGGACTGTAGAGGATGTGGATGAGAACATAAGGGAGGGGGATGGTAGAGATGGAACAGGGACATAGCAGGAGAACAATGAAAGAGATACCGTGATAGAGGGAGACATTGTGGGGATAGAGAGAAACCAGGTGCTAGGGAAGTTCACAAGGATGACTCCAGCTAGACTACTAGCAATAATGGAGAGGGTACCTGAACTGGCTTATCCCAGTAATCAGATCAGTGAATAACTAACTGTCATCATAGAGCCTTCATCCAGTAACTGATGGAAGCAGACGCGGAGATTCACAGGTAAGCACCAGGTGGAGCTCTAGGAGTCCAGCAAAGCGTTGTGTTCCTTGTGTGGATCAGAATGATGGGCCCTGTTTTTCTATCCACTCTATTAGCCTGTGTCTTCTTATTAGTGAATTGAGTCCATTGATATTAAGGAATATTAATGATCAATGATTGTTAATTCCCTTATTTTGTCATTGGTTGTGGTAGTGTGTGTGTGTGTGTGTGTGTGTGTGCTTCCTTTCTTTGGGTTTTGCTGTTATAAGATTATCTATTGCCTATATTTTTGTGGGTTTAATTAATTTCCTAGGGTTGGAAATTTCCTTCTAGTAGCCTTCTGAAAGGCTGGAATGTGGGTAGATATTGTTTAATTTTGACTTTATCATGAAATATCTTGTTTTCTCGACCTATGATGATTGACAGTTTTCCTGGATGGTTTAAGAATATCTGATTTGACCAGCATTTTAGTCTGGCACTATTTTTCCTAACCATTGGGTCACATTATAGATCTGGAATCTTGCTTAATATACCTCTTCTCTCTGAGTCTGCGTTTATAGCAGGTCATATAATATTCGAATCCAAGTAGTCAACTTTATGGATCATTCTAAGGAACAAATGTCAGTTTCCATATATTTCATAGTNCAATCTCAACTCCACTAACATCACCACTAAATTTTTTCAGCCATAGGCTCAATACTAAACAAGGCCAGATTATGTGCCTACCACACTTAATAAAATCTATCCAGTCTTCTAATTTATGTTTTTTTTCTTAGAAACAAATACACTTCTTTTTTACTTTCCAAAAATACTTCATGTATAAGTCTGATTCCCACACTAAATTTTCAGGCTTGAATTTTTTTTCATTTTTAAAATCCTTCTTGGAAATTTGAGAAAATGCTCCCTTTTATATTAACGTATTACAGTGGAGGAAATTCAAAGTTCTTTGACCACAGTTCTTTGCAACCTTTTAAAATTACAGTATCAAAGAACAAATAGAATTTTGAAGCCCGTTGATTACATTCGACAATTGTATGTAGTGGTGTGAGAGTCCCATACAGAAGTATTATGTATAATATGGGAAAGCAGAAGGGGTGATTGTAGAGCATAGAGTGTGAAATGAACCAGGAAAATTCTTGGTCTCTTCTTTTGATTTGAAGTCTTGTTAATAAAATAATTTACAAACAAACTTGAAAGAAAGCTTATTAGAATTGGACAGTCAAACAATATGGTAAGCAAAGTATAGATCTCAGTAGCTGACAGAGAAAGAGCTAGAAAAGAGGTAGGGAGGAACCAAGTCCTTTGAGTTAGCCATGGAGGCCAGCAACAGCTGCATGGAGGAAGGAGGATGGGAATGTCAGAGAACAATGAGAAAAGCCAAGGAGTTAATAGAAGCATGCTTAGGAAAGAGATAGAAAGAGAAAAGAGAAAGTTTCATTTTAATTTCTTTCCCTTTTTGTTTATTTTTCTTATTTTTGCATCCCAATGGAAGTTTCCATTCCCTCCCCTCTCCCCCGTTCCTGTTCCCCATCCCTCCTCCCCACCCATAACATCATCCACTCCTCCTCTGCTGTTCTCTAAGGTACAGATGAGCCTCCCATGGATATCAGCCAGCCATGGTATATTAAGTTGTAGTGAGACTAGGGACCTCCTCTTCTAGTAAGGCTGGATGAGGCAATCCAGTAGAACGAATGATTTCCCAAATCAGGCAAGGCAATACAGTCANAGGCAACCCTTGTTCTCGCTGTTAGGGGTCTCATAGGAAGACCAAGTTACACAGCTGTAACAAAGTTGCACTTTTCTTAGCAACTACAAAAAGCTAGCAGGCTCTCCATGCNAAACCCAGCAGATTCTACCAAAAGCAGTCTGGGAAGAACAAAAATATATTGTCCCATTAATCACTTGTCCTTTCACTGTTTTCCCTGCTCATTTCTGCTGTTCTTATCAGCTATCCAAAACATTAGCAGTTCCAGGAATAATGTCTGATGCCCTAATCTTAATTTGGATTGAGGAGCCACTGGTAGTCAAGGTAAGACTGCAACTGAACATTGATTTCAGACTTGCATAAATGGATCTCCTTACAGAAAAAAAAAATCTATGTTCAGATGTGTGCAGCTGTTTAAGAAGTGTCAAGCATTAAATAAAGACTATCTTTCTGAGGAAGACAATGTAAAATGTCTTCATGCTTTCAGCACTGAACAAAAAGGACATCAGTATGAAATTCAGGATTAGTGATGGGGGCATTGGGTGCACAACCTCAGAGAAGCTTCTTTTTGCCACAAGCAACAGTCAATGCAGAGATATGTGACCATTCAAGGTGCTGACAATAAGAGACTGCATACCAGGCTCTAAATGTCACATCTTTATCACCAACACTCTGCCACACTCATGCATATCACACAGCCAGGAAACATCTTTTTTATTGAAAATAGATTATTATATCATATTATACATTCCAACCTTAGTTTCCTCCTTCATCTACTCCTTCTAGNTCCTCCACATTCATTCTCACCCAGACCAAATCCCTGTCCATTTCTTCTGCAGAAAAGAGCNGGTCTCTAAGAGACAACAGCCAAANAGGACAAAACAAGATACAGTAAGACAAGGTGAAAGCCCTCATATCAAGGCTGGACAAGGAAACCCAATAGGAAGAAAAGAGTCTCAAGAGCAGACAAAAGAGGTGGAGAGACACCTGCTCCCACTGTTAGGAGTCCAACAAAAACACTAAGCTGACATCCATAACATATANGCAGAGGACCTGGTGCAGACCCATGCATGCCCCCGACNTGAATGTTCAGTCTCTGCTAGCCCATGGGAGCCATGCTTAGTTGATTCAGTGGGCCATGTTCTCTTAATTCCCTCCATCCCCTCTGACTCCTACAGTCTTTTCTCCCTCTCTCCCACAGGGCTTCCCAGTTTTTAAGTGGCAGGTCCCTCTCCAATGGAGACCTCCAAGTTAGTCTCTATCTCTGCATACCTTAATACAAAAAATACTGCTTTTCATTTAACTCATGCCATATCATGTTTATAAATGGAAAATGTAAAAGAAGGTTACAATAGAAACAAAATAGTTTGAATAAGGTAAAGATTTTCCTGTGTAAAATATTCAATAGTGAAAGTTTATCTTACAACAAAGGAGGAAGCAAAATCTCCATAGTGGTGGAGATTCATAGAGGCTATGGAGGAGCCAGTCCTGTGGAGGCAATGATAGGATTNAATTTCAGCTGCCAACAGATATCAAGACCACTAATTACAATTAGTTTTTACTTAATCTTTTAAATCAGGGGGGAGTGTAAGAATGTATTTCAAAGCATATGAAGATCTACCATGAACATACTGAAAAGGATACAACTGTTATTTTGCTCCATCCTTCCTCAACATGAGTGAATAAACAAGATACTCAANTGGAATTTCCTCTAAGTGATTTTCTCCCANTTGAAACTATTCTATGGAAAAATTCACTGAGAGTTTTTCTTGTGGCCATTAATATACAGTATCATTTCATAAACATGTTTGTTCACAATGGTACAAATGCATTGTAATAAAATAAGAACAAAAGCAGTTAAGAATTGGTTGTAACTTTTCATGTATAAATATGATAACATCTGTAAGTAGATGGTATCAACTCTAATATAAATACTCAATGCTCAGATGAAGCTTATACATTATCATTGTATAAATAAGTACTAAAAAACATGAAGGAAAACCCTTTTTTGTTNTCTTAAAACCCTTAAAGGCATAATAATCCTGACACATGGGAATTCTGAGTTAAAAAGGGAAGATTTCAAAATGCAGTTTTACATCTCAGTGAGATGAGGGAGACACATTGTAACAGCTTGGAGATCAATGGAAGATGCTCAGTTTTAGGGGCAGATTATTCTNCTACACTTCATATGTAAATCAACACAAAGAATNAAAGGATCTTTCCANCTGTCGACCACATTTCATCTCTCAAATTCATGGTCACTGGNTAGTGATCTGCTTCNTCAATTTTTGGCCAAGAGTCTCTCATTTGGCAATAGAAGTTTCTTGATTTCAGTATCCTTAGTCCTAAAGTNCTGTACTACTCCCTAGACTTTCAACAGAGGCCTCCNGTTTCCTCATTCATTGAACTTGCTAAGGNAAGAATGACAGTACTTATTACAAAATAATGTATGTGTCTATTGCAACTATGTCATTTCTCTATGAGATACACTANCATAAAGGCCTTTTAGAAAATTTCTAGGTAATGGCTTCAGAAAGGACACTATATCAAACTGTAGAAGGAAGGAATAGGTTTATTGTCAAAATATATCCATTTACTTTGAAAAATCAATATGGTTAAAGTTGAAACTAAGGTATGAATCAATGACTTGGTTGGTCAGTTTCAGATAACTTGTCAAGGGTGATCCAGACTCCCCATATTGCTCAGGTCATGGCCCTGTGTTCACATTCAAGAATTAGAAGAACATGGTATTTTCTGGTTTATTTGTTTAGCAGGTTGAGCTAGATTTTCTCTTCAGGGCTATAGTACGTTGTAAGAAATACTGGGGATTCCATGACAGTAGTAAGATGTAGCATATTTAGGTGCCAGGATGCTTAAACTGAATGTGAAATCAGCAATGATTTTTCTTCCACTGACAATGAGAGAATTTCAGAGAAAGACTGTACAGAAAATGGCATGTAGATCTTTGGAGCCTGATCCAGTTTCTGCTGGCACCAGTGTCAGCTTGTGCCTTGACTGGCCTGAAGAGGAAGGCAGCACTATCCCCTGGAGCAATAGACAGAGAGTAGAGACTTGGTCTACATAACAGTAAAACTGCAGCTGAAATAAAATATNAAACACAAGCAGACATGACTGTGCTTCTGCCAATCTATGAAAGAAAAAAAGCTTCATTTTTCTTTCTAATTCCTTGACAGATTGATGTTCAATATATAAGGAATCCAAAATCAGTATCACAATGGAATATTACTTCACAATAATTAATAAGAAGATAATGGAGAAATCATAAATCATTGAATTGTTAGTGGGCACGGAAATGATGTAGGGCCCATAGAATCCCAGGGATATGCCTGACATTTGATCAGATCCGCTCCAAGGTATATATTCAGGAGAACTGAAGTTTAAAAGCAATGTGAAAGTTTGCACCCTACTGCTTACATCAGCATTATTCAATACAGGCAAAGAAGGGATAAAACAATTCTGCAATAGACCATACAATGAATTATAGAAATATCAGTATACATTCATACCTTGCTTAATAATAACAGTGAATTGTGTCTAATGAATCATGAGACAGTTTAGTAATTGTGTAAATCACAGATGAAACTTATATAAGCCTAGAATATAAAGCCCTCTACCCACCCAGGCTTTGGTTATATGCCATTGTTCTTAAGCAAGGCATCTGTAGACAAAATAAATATATTGGCTATTGGCCTCAGCAATAACACAATGTAGGTAGCTATAGAGTTAAGCATGTCTAGACAATCAATTGATACAGCGGTATTACAATATTAATGGTAAAATATAGTACACCTATAGAATATACATGCTGTAAATGGATATTGCAAAAGTTCCTCTGAAGAAATCAGTGAGTGGCTAGAGGCTAAAGGTGAAAGCTTTTGTCACCATAGTCACCATAAAGAAATGATGGTGAAATTCAACCAAAAGTTTCCTGGCTTGCTAGCTTTTACATTTTTTGGAAGTTGCTCTGTAAAGCCTTGACAGAAAAAAAAAAGTATCAAAAGTCTTGCTCAGCTGTGGTCTTCATAGCCTACAATAATGGCCATTTGCTTGGCATGATACTAATTGGTACAATATTACCTATCNTAGGACTAACCTAGAGCTTTCTGGTTAGGCTGTGACCACTCTTTGGTAGACAATGAGTGTCTGGTATTGTAAAGCCAGTTGAATGTCCATGGCTGGGGAAGTTATATACCCTATGTGGTAACTTACAACTGGTATTTTGATGAATATGCATAATGTCAAATTGGCTTCTACATTATTATGCTTATACCTATAAATTAGTGATGCTGTCAGCCTTCATCAGAGAAACTCCATTTTATAGTGAGCGGTACTTAATATAGAGGTTCACAGCTCTTCAAAGTGCTAAGGATAACTNTGGANTGCTCACACTTATCCTCAAATGGACATGTGNANCANCACTTCAGTTTNAAGGAACATCTCAAACAGGATGTAGNAAGAATGTAAGAACCAAAAGATAACAAGGAGAGCTATGAAACAGTGGTTCTGGACATNATCATTGTACTCNTGAACTCACATCTGTNGTTACCTGCACAGATCTGTACAAGATTGGACCCATCGGCATTATCTCATGAGTGGAGGAGGTTCTCATGAGTTCCCAATCTTCACTAACAGTCTATTAGCAGTTGATGGCTTCTGGGAAAGGCTGTGCCAATCAGGAGCCATTGGCAAGCTACTATGTTCAAGTACATAAGCCCCAACTCAAGTAAGTTTANGCAAGCAAAGAAAATTAACTCACTGAGTCAAAAACAATTTACAGTCAGAGGGGGATTTTTGAGAATAAGAGTTTTAGTGTTAGAGGGAACAGGATAATTGGGAGTAAAAATAAAATATAATATAAATATAAAATAATCATTATTTTATGTTTTTAAATTCCCAAAGTATATAATAAATTAAAATTAAAAAAATAACACCATAGGCAGTATATGGGACACCATTAAATGAACACAAATTTATATTTTGGGCTTTCTAGAAGGAGGAGAGAAAGGTGAACATACAAAAAACATAGTTAATAAAGTACAATCTGAAGATCCAGGGAAGATTAAGGCCTCTCAAATAAGATCAACAAAAAACACCTGTCCAAGAGANAAAATACTAGAAAGAAAATAAAACAGGATATAAAGGGGGCTCTAAGTTACATGTAAGGGAATCCTGCTGGACTGACTGACAGTAATTTCTTAATAAGAATCTAACAGGTAGGACATAATTAGGTAATATAGCCAAAGTTCTAGCAAGAAATAACAGCAAAAAGTTCCCCGCCCACCACTGAAAATAAGTTTGCATTATAGTCACCAAATTTACACAACAATAGAAGTAAAAAATTAAAATTTTGTCAACACATAAAAAAATNAAACCATGAACANATTGGAACAACAGAAGGAAAATATTCAAAACAACCAGAAAATACTAGCCTGGATATGATCCTACCCATCAATAACTGTGCATGTACTTGNAAGAAGANATGGATTCAAAATAATACCAACAGCTGGATGGAGATAAAAAAACTATCTGTTCATCAGAAAAGAAACATTTTATGAATAAAATGTAGNCTGAANTTAGAGAGCCAAGAAACATACATTACACAAAGAGAAAACAAANNGAAGTAGAATGTGCAATATTTATATTAATAAAATGAAATTTAAGTCAAAAGCATAAAATGTGGCAAATGAAGTAATTATATAGCAAAAGAGGCTGTTTAATAAAGGAATGAATATGTCTCAGTTTTCTGTCTGTTTTATCCAATAATTTTGAATAATGAAGGCAGACAAGGGCTGTTGGATCAGAATGGGTTTTCACTCAGCTTTAGCTCATCATTCNTTGTTANCTAGAGAACACCTGTTCACAATTCTCCTGAGGCAATTTCANTGTTATTGAAGCTGAAGAGAACTGAGACACATGACCCTTGAAATGTAGCAAGACAGGCACTCATGCTCCAAGTCCCACAGCTCCAAGCAATAATCTGGAGTTCCTCAGCAGCTCTCTCTCACACAGATAAATAACATATGTGGCAGCTGGGCCACCNCAAGCAAGGATATTTTTGTTAGGGTCTGCATCACTGTGGGAGGNTAATATATAGCTTGCNTGCAGTAATATACTGCTAAATCTTCAGGCTCCACTCTGCTGAAATTGAGNGTGAAATCTGTGCCTGACCCACTGCCAGTGAACCTNTCTGGGANCCCAGAAAATCTGTTGGAAACCTTGTATATCAGGAGCTGTGGAGACTGGCCTGGCTTCTGCAGGTGCCAATCCAAACATGTGGTTCCAGTACTTAGTAGGAGGCTCTGACTACACCTGCAAGAGAAGGAGACATCATCTCCAAGGCTGACAGGCAGGGAGAGTGGAGTTTGGGTCATCACAACATCACCTCTGGAGGCTGAAATAACAACAGAGAAGAACAAAGCTAAGGAAAAAAAAAAACACTTCATGAATAATCTTATGTGTCCTTTTTTCATATGTATTTCAACTGANATATTTATTTTTACATACAATTCTTTGTACACTAAAATTACTTTTTGACAAACTAAGTGAATTGACAGCCATAAGGATAACTTAATCGAAAGCTTAAGCATAACGTAGACCATCCCATTCCATCTGTGTCATAATCTTCATCNTAGCCCAGGTTCTCTCCAATCTNAAATCTCCTTCTCCCAGATGTAAACCCCACAGGCCCCATCCTGGAGGTTAAGACNTGTNTTCTCATACATGTACAGAACACANGTCATCATCAGTAGAANCCTGGGCTCATCCTCCCTACCCATCCTCCTTTCTCANTTCCCTCTACCCTCACCAGGAATCCTGAACANNAGCAGCACCAACAGCCAAACAGGCACCTTCATTTTGAGGAGGAAGTCAGAGAAGACTGGTAAATCACTGCAAGATNATGACTGAGTTTTTATCCCAGAGTAGCAAGGGTGTGTNTTCCNTAGGGAGCAATANGCAAAGGATGGGNTAGTAATACAATATAGATAGAGAGAAGAGTTATGCAGGATTTTCATGTTTTCAAAACCACATAAATATCTTCTATGTCAGGACTGACAATATTGAAACAAAATGTGGTGCTTGGTGGGAAAATGCTAAAAACTGTCACTCTGGATGACATTAGACCTGTCTCTTATACACATCTAGATGTGTATAAGAGACAGCTATGAGTACAATAACTATGCTTTTGCTTGTTCCTCTTTCATCAATTTTAGAGAAATATCTATCTTCTTATTAATGTTAAAAGTAGAAGTTAGGANCTATCTTTCCTGTGATTTATTGAATTTTCTCTGTAGGAGCACAAAAATAAATGAACATACTAGGAAGGCACATGTTAAGTGTTCATCATGAAAATGTATAAGTGATGGATATTAAAAATAATTGTCATAGGAAATATGATTTGAGGAAACTTTGGAATAGAGGGATGGGTCTCTGATGTTTGTGGCTAATGATATTTCATAGGTTAATTTCAACTCATTTGTTTTATATGAATTACTTTTTATTCATCAATCATACCTGCATGAAATGATCTTTTTTACATTTATTTATTTATTTATTTATTTATTTATTTATTTATTTATTATGTGTTTGTATGTACATGTAGGAATGTTCATTCCTTGGAACACATGTGGAGGACAGAGAACAACATGTGGGGGTCAGTCCTCACCTACCATATTAGTTCAGGGAAAATATCAAGTTGTTTTCCTTAATGACAGGAGCTTTTGTTGAGACATCTCAGCAGCTCACTCAGTGAACTGATTTTAGTACCATATTTTGAGAGTAGAAAAATTTCTCTGGGGCTTGATAGACGGCTCAGCAGTTAAGGGTGCTTATTATTCTTCCAGAGGACCTAAGTTTAGTAACTAGCACCTATGTAGAGCTGCTCACTATTGCCTATAAGTCCAGCTCTAGGGAGCCCTAACATCCTTCTGTCCTATGTAGGTATCTACATGCATGTGTGTTAATACACAGAAAAAGATACCAGCAAATACATGTTTTTTTTTAATTTGTAAAAAAGAAACAATGCAGACTCAGAAGGATAAACATGGTATGTACTCACTCATAAGTAGATACTAGATGTAAAGCAAAGGATAACCAGACTACAACCCACAGCTCCAGAGAAGCTAGCTAATAAGGAGAACCCTAAGAAGGATGCATGGATTGCCCTGGGATGGGGAAATAGATGAGATTTCCACGAGTTTTAACTGGGGGTAGGAGGGCAATGGAGGGTAGGGGATGGGGGTGAGAACATAAGGGAATGGGATGGTCAAGCTGGAACAGGGACAGAGTGGGAGAGCAAGGAAAGAGATACCATGATAGAGGNAGACATGGGGATAGGGAGAAACAGGGTGCTAGGGAATTTCCCAAAAATCCACAAGGATGACCCCACCTTAGATTACTAGCAATAGCAGAGAAGTTGCCTGAACTGGCCTACTCCAGTAATCAGATTGGTGAATGCCGTAACTGTCATCCTAGAGCCTTCAACCAGTAACTGATGGAAGCAGATGCAGAGATCCACAGCCAAGAACCAAACGGAGCTCCAGGAGTCCAGTTGGAGAGAGAAGAGGAATTATATGAACAAGGGGCATCAAGATCATGATGGGAAAACCTACAGAGACAAACGAACCAAGCTCATAGGAATTCATGAAC
>LZPO01017555.1:30280-51286 GCA_001675575.1 Neotoma lepida | reverse complement strand
ACAACTTAACCAGAAAGAATACAATAATATACCAATAATGATAACTTACAAAGGTGACATATGAGTTTGACAGCTGGCAAGAAAGCTGAGTGAGTAAACTCATCTGTCTCCAAATCTGATAGCCTGAGTGTGATTTCTGGAATCCATATAATGCAAGGAGAAAACCAACTATCTCCATTTGTCCTCTTATGTTCATTGTACATGCTCTCTCTCTCTCTCTCTCTCTCTCTCTCTCACACACACACACACACACACACACACACACACATGCTGTAGGATAATGCTCTTATACATTGTAAAGATTTGTCACTTTAATTGGTTTAATAAAATGCTGATTGTCCAGTAGCCAGGCAAGAAGTATAGGTGGGGCAAGCAAACCAAGAATGTTCATACCTGGTTGTTTTGAATTACAAATGGCACTGCTGCCTTCTGCTGCTGGTTCTGTCATACAAACAGTGTATGACAGAGAAACCAGGATAACTTTGAGGCACCCTGGATAATGCAGCAGCTGTGAACACTCCCCATGAGTGAACAAGCATTCATCTCTTATAGGAGCCTGAAGGATCTGTAGTGTCTCCAGAGAAACACATGAGGGCAGCTACCCACCCAAGCACAGAGCATTTTATTCAGAAATGTACTACCAGGGGAGGAAAACTTATACCTTGAAACCAATAATAAGCCCCCCAAATTATCAACATCTGTCCTATCAATTTTGAGAGGGAAATATGTTGCTGCCTTACTGCCACCAAAACTGTCTGGTACCCAGAAAAATGGGTGGAAACCTTATAGATCAGGAGCTGTGGAGACATGCCTAGTCTCTGCAGCTATCAACTTAAATAAATGAGTGTATACGCTACTGTGTAGTAGCAGGTTCTGACCCATCTTGCAGGAGATGGAGGCTGACTCTCCAAGGGTGATGGCCAGCAACAGTGGAATCCATGTTAGCACAACATCTTCCTTGGATCCTAAAATTATAGAAGTGTAGGCAAATTGCTAAATGGCCTTATTAAATAAAAAACAGAGAGCCAGATATAGGGGTGAAAACCTGAGAGATCAGGGAAATACAAGAAGCCACAGCTAACCTCACCTCACCAACTCCACAGCCTCCAAAGAGGGCTACTTCCTGTATGCCCATGTCTATATGCCTTTCTGTTCTGTTCTCTCATCGGCTCTTTCAGCCCAGCTACATCACTTCCTCTTCTTGCCCAGCTCTGTCACTTCCTGTCTGTATCTACAGACCTCCAGACCTCTATGGTTGGTGCTGGGAGCTCTTTATATACTTTGGAGATCAGACCTTTGTCTGATGTGGGGTTAATGAAGATCTTTTCCCATTCTGTAGGTTGTCGTTTTGTCTTATTGACCATGTCCTTTGCCTTACAAAAGCTTCTCAGTTTCAAGAGGTCCCAATTATTAATTGTTGCTCTCTGTGGAAATGCATGAACTGTGGACCAATAACTGGGGAGCCCCCATGGTGCTAGACTCGGCCCTCTAGAAGCTTGAGACAGTTGTTTGGCTTGAACTGTTTGAGGGCCCCCAAGCAGTGGAATCAGGATCCTTCCCTGGTGCAGGGGCTGTCATTTTGGAGCCCAGTCCCTGTGGTGGGTCACCTGGTGCAGTCTTGGTGCAGGGAGGCAGGTCTTGTCCTGCCTTTGCTGAGAGTGCCAGACTCAGGAGATTCTCCATGGGAGACATTGTCTTGGAGGAGGTGGGAATGAGGTTGGGTTGAGGGGGGGAGTTGGCAGGGCAGGAGGAGGGAGAAGAGGGGGATCTGAGGTTGGTATGTAAAAGCAGTGGAAAATATTTTAAGAAAAAAAAGAAAAGAAATATATGTCATAAAAATTCTTAAAACAAAGTTGTACTTTTGTTGAACTACATTAAATGTTTATCATTTAAAAAAAGACAGAGATTAACAGAATGGATGCAGGGACATTGAAACATGAAAGCATAAGGATTATTTTAGCACCCAAAGACTCCACAGTGTTAGAGTTATACACACACATCCAATGCACCTGGCAGCCTGAGACCTTTGCCAGAATATACTATGGGCATATATATACCCACACTCAAAATGCAGCTAACAACCTGCCAGCAACTGGAAGGAACAAATAATCATAATTAGAACTGCATAATTTAGAACTGCATAATCAGTTCTAAACTAGGAGAGACTTCTCATCCCATTAAAGACCTCCAAACACAGACAGATTGTATGCAGTCTTACTCTGGTTATCTCCGGTTATGAGCATTATACAGCCTAAAGTGGTTTGGATAATAAGACAGTCTGTATCCAGGAATAATATATGTTCATTTTTTTTCTCTGGAAATTTGGTCACTGTGATACATAAACAGTTAATACACCTGTGTTGGGAGAGAATCTTTGTCCTTGTAATCAACACCACCACAAAATTTGTATTTAGTAACTAAAGGAAGGGGACACTGTTGCTCTAAAGAGTTTTAATAAAATTGTCCCATTTCAAATATTATTGTGCTTCTAAATTAACTTGAATGGACAGTAGAACACTAGAGGAAATCTTTTTTCTGGTGAGTTAGAAACAGATCATGAGGATAAAATATATTAAGATTTTAATTTTCCGAGTGACAATCCTACCTTCACTAATTATAGAAATGCGATCTCTGTTTATAGAGACCACACAAAATTTTCAGCCTTCACCTAGGGTCTAAAGTCCTGGAGTCAATGAAAAAGACACAAAGTATGAAAGAGAAACATAGGACATAAGAGCATATGTTGCATAAATAGACGACAAAAAGGAGCTGAATGTATTAATTTATATTTGTTAACATTGAGCTTGAAAAACTAAAAAAGAGACAAATAAGACTATTACGTAACAGTAATAGTGAATTTCAATAGAGTAATTTCCTCAAATGGCTGTGATGTGAATAACTTTGTGCAGGCGAGACATGCTGGATCAGGATGAACTTTGATTCGGTCCTCACACACAGTCATCCTGTTGTAGAAGCACTGACAAGGCTGTAGCAATGACTGCCTGGAAATGGATGCCACTTGAGAAAACACTAGTGGTCCATGGCCCTCAGCTCCAAATGCTTATCCTCAATTCTCCAACATCTCACACATATGCAGTATGCTGTGGTCCTCCTCCAACAAATTACACATTTGTCATCTGGACCATCCCATGCAAAGATATTTCTGTTTGTGTCTGTGTCACTGTGGAAGGATCATGTGTACCTGAAAGACAGCAATAAACTCCAATATACTCAGGCCCACCCTGCTTATTTGGAATGAAATGTAAGTTCTGATCTACTTAGACTGAATGTATCTGGGAACCAATGAAGCTCACTTAGAAACCTCATAGATGAGGAGATATTCAGTTTGGCCTTGGCTTCACAGGTAGCCATTCAGATAGCTGTATCTATGTCTGTCTTTGTGGTTCTAACTAGCTGAAAACACACTAGCTTCTAGTCCTCCTTGCCATGTAAGACAAGTATGTAAAGTTTACCTAGGTATGTGCTAGCACTACCAAAATATAGAATGTTAGACTTGCTGCAGCTGACACTTTGACTGGGCTGACAGTGGTCAGTTTTAAGGTGGAAGTTGAAGTTTTAGCATTGGACCTTACCAGATAAAATGTGTATCTTAAGTTACCTAGAGATACCAGTAGAAGATTCTGTGTTTAATAAAAATGTCTTCAGTGTGAATAAGCATTTTCTCATCATCATGTCCTAGAGTAGATGACTAAGGCACATTAAGAGTACCAATCAAACAGAAGTTTCCCAGATAATGAATGGCTAGTGTTCACAGACATGAACTTCATGGTGATGGCAGAGTGGATGTGCAGTTACTTCTGTGTACTTCCTGGCTTACGTGATGCTGAGATGGAGGGTTGAATCTAAACATACAGTACACTGTGAGGGAATGGCACACACAAAGTTGTAGATGAACAGTCAGATGCCCTGAGGAAGGTCCTCTGACAAGGCTCTGCCCTGATGCTGACATCAACTTGACACAGGAAATGAAGGGGTACTGGAAAAGTGGTTCCTGTCTCTAGACACGGAGCATTAGGAGTCCAAGGTTAAACACTGGGGATTTTACTGCCTGAGGCTTTTCTCCATTTCACATTTTCCCTTTTTCTTTTGAACTTAACTGTCCTGAGTTATTCATGGTGTCACGTGTCAAAAACTTCTAAATGTCTATCTTACTCTTAAAGTGCCATTAATCTGCTTTGCCCCAGTTTCTACTTCTATGAAACTGTGAAATGGTAACACTTACATTGCAGTATACTACTGTAGTTTTCATATATCTTTGATCCCTAGCTGTCATGGAAGTCATA
The DNA here is from genome assembly GCA_001675575.1 of Neotoma lepida. Classification (NCBI taxonomy): domain Eukaryota; kingdom Metazoa; phylum Chordata; class Mammalia; order Rodentia; family Cricetidae; genus Neotoma; species Neotoma lepida. The sequence continues at coordinate 46,982 of LZPO01017555.1, read as the reverse complement.
TCTCTCATCATTCTAATGAGTTTGCTTTAATTAACAAATCCCTCAGGCTTTCAATCTTGGACTTTCTCAAGTATTTTCTCATTCATGTACTCTCAAAACTTTACCTTCAGAAAGTGACATGTGACATTGCTCTCTTGTCTTACACACTCTTCACTCAGCTTTTTATTCTAACCATTCACTGATGTCTACCCCATGGCCTGTGTTACTGAAAGTGACTATTGTTATCATGGTGCAAACATAATATGATTTCCTCAAACAATTTCCTTATGATTTTATCATATATTACAGTTAAAGGCAATTCTATAGCACAATGTTTCATAAAATAAGGCTTTTTATAAATCACTAATATGATTAATTTAACTTATCTTGGTTATTCATGGAACCACATATGAGAAGCCTCTATATGTCTATTGTCCCCCAGAAGTCTCATTAATCACTTTAATGAATTTAAGGAGTCATAATGAGGTACTTAAATAATGTAAAATTTAATAACAACATATAGCAAAATAGAGTAGAAAATCTCAGGTTATTTTCCATAGATTAATGGTCTGCTTTGCTTTATGGCTGGGTAGTTGGATGGCCATATAGATAGACATTATCTATCTATCATCTATCTGTCTGTCTAACTAGTCACCATTTGTGCACTGGAAGTATCAGAACCTGAGGGTTACTAACTTAGAAAACAGCTGTATTGTCTAAGTCTTACTGACTTTTTTCTATTATCTACTTCATATGTCATAGGTGTATTGATGGCTAGCACATCGCCCTAGCTTTGAAAATAGCCAAAGAATTAAGAAAGCAACATTCACTGAGATGGGAACATTGGATGGAGTAAAGCTCATACTGTGATCCTCTTGCTGTTATGGTTAAGGANCACAGGAAGTGCACACAGTAAACAGAGACCAATATGGCTCCCCTTAGAGANNAGCAGATGTCATTGCTANGACCTCTGACAACATAGAGAAATGTTGTAACTTTATTAAAAATGTCTTTTATAAATCATCCTGAGTGAGGTAACCCAGATCAATAAAGACAAATATGGTATGTACTTGCTCAAAAGTAGATATCAGCTGTAAAATAAAGGATAGCTATGCTACAATCCACAGACCCAGAGATACTAGGAAACAAGTACAGTGCATGGGGGGGCTCCAAATCTGCCTGGAAAGAGGAAATAGAAGAGATTTCATGAGTGGACTGAGGGCAGGTGGGAATGGGAACATGAGCAATAAATTTTGTGAGGATATGGAGGGGTACAGTGTTGAGATAAACATTAGGTAGACTTTGGGAATCCTGAAGAGATAGAGAAATGGGTGTAGGAGCCAGAGGGGTCAAGAACACCATGGGAAGACTCACACAATCAACTAACCTGGGCTCATAGGGGATCATGGAGACTGAACCGACAACCAAGGAGCCTGCATAAGACTGACCTAGGCACTCTGCACATACGCTATAGTTGTGTAGCTTTGTCTTCTTGTGGGACTCCTAACACGGGGAACAGGGGCTGTCTCTGACTCTTTTACTGGCTTTGGAGAATCTACTTCTCATATTGAGTCACCTTGCCCAGCCTTAATACTGGGGATGCTCTTAATCTTACTGCAACTTGATATGCCACATTGTATTGATACTCATGGGAGACCTGCCCTTTTCTGGATGGAGACAGAAGAGGAGGGGGCTGGGGAATGGGAGGCAGGGAATGGGGGAGAGGGACTGGGAGGGGAAAATGGGGAAGAGGGTGAGTCTGGGATGGAAAGTAAATAGATGAAAAATAAATAAATAATGAATAAAATATCTTTTCTAACAAAGTTGTTTGACTAATTGTAAAGTGAGACAGGGATATAGAGGAAAGGAATACATTAAATTTTATCTTAGTATCTCTTCCTCGTGTTCCTGCTCCTCTTGTTCTCCTTCTGATTCTCCACCTTCACCACCTTGTTTCCATGTGTTGCATCAAGACCTAGTTGAGTGTATTTGACCAGACAAAGTATATTTTAACAATGTAAATTATATCCAGATAGTTCATCCTTCTGACAATTAAAGAATTATCTCAATAGTTTTCTAAAAATCATTCCTATGGGAGTCAATAGATAATTATGGTAAATCTAAGGAAGCAAAGCATAGTGACAAAATTATCTTACTGTCATCTGCTGTCTTATAAAGCTTTTTAAAAAGTTGGGCATTTTATACCTCAGATTACAAAATAATACCAAAATATCTGCTGTTACCACTTGTATCTAAACCAATAGCATAATGTACAAAATGTAGTAAGAAATAAGCAATGGAAGAAATAAAGTAAATTATTTGCTAATAGATCAGCACACAAATTCATAAAGAAGGAATGTCAACATCAGTATTTAGGAGTAATCACAATAAAATCTCTGCATACATCAAAGATAGCAGCGTTGCCCTTGTACATTAAAGGTCATACAGGTGAATAGTGAACATGTCTGTTCATAATAAGAACCACTTCAAAATTATATTTTTATGTATGACTATTTTGACTGCATGTTTATAAGGACATTATATGCATGTCTGGTGTCCTCAGAGGCCAGAAGAAGGTACTGGATCCCCTGGAACTGGAGTGAAAGATAGCTGCGGATCACCAAACAGGTGCTGAGAATCAAACCCAGGTCCTCTTGAAGAGCAACAAGTGCTCTTAACCACTGGGAATTCTCTCCAGCTCCATGAAACACTTTTAAATGTATATTTTCTCCAATTGGTGCATAAACTCAATGTAATGGAAATAATAATACTGAAGGAGTTTCTAAGGTTGGTTAACTCAGTATAGAATTTATGTAGAAAATCAGACAGCATAACTAAGAAAATCTGAAGCCAATAAAAGTAATATCAAAACCACTGACGTGATTGTTCTCTTTTGTATAAAACTATAGTAATTAAGTCGTATTGCTGTAGATGTACAGGTAGGTGGAAGAGACACACAGGATTTCTAAAATAAAATAAAATAAAATGAATAGAGTATAGATCACTGTTCTTTTGTTGCTCTTTTTTTTTTGGAGGGGATATTGAGACAGGGTTCCTCTGTGTAGACTTAGCTGTCCTGGAACTCTCTCTGTAGACCAAGCTAGCCTTGAAATCACAGAGATATTCCTGCCTGGGCCTCTCAAGTATGGGATTAGAAGCATGTGTCACCACCACCAGGCTTTGTGTTGTTTCTAAAACTATGCTCTGGAATAATAATTCTTCATTAAAATCACTTATGGGATCATGTTTAAGACAACCCTTACAACCTATATGATGTCATACAGATAAATCTATATTCCACTTCATGCAGTGGGACTAAAAGTCATAGGTGTGTGGTTCAATATTATATGATTTTTGTAAGCAGACCAGAGGACATACAAGCCATTATAATTGTCTATGAAGTGCTGCAGACATCTGAGAGCATCAACACCCCACTACTGGAATTTCAAGACACAGCAGAGGATCATGGTTAAACAGCCTCCCTTTTCTCTGACACTTGTGCTCTAACTTTTGTAAGAAATCCAGAAATCCTTTCTGCTGTCAGCTTCTCTAAGTAATATTTCTCTTCCCTTTAAATACTGGCACTTAAAACTAAATTTCTGTATTTGAATAATGTGTGGTGGAATGTTCACAGTAATTTCTACTGTTCTTTATGAGTCCAAGCTGGCGATACAACTCAGATGCCTCACAAGGAATGGCTGTGTCCTCTGTTAAGGCACAAAAGGCATTGGTACTCTGTAGTGCTGGAGATGAAGAGGAAGGAAGTTAGGGTACAAAGAGGACTGTTTAGCCTCTTTTATCAAAACAATGACTCTCTATGAGCTTTGCTAAAAGTCCTGTGACATCTGTAAAACAGGTTCAGTGGGTGACTTATGAGGAAGAGCAGCTGGGGCAGCCCAGCCTCTCACTTCTGCTTCCATGGAGGTTTATGTTATGACTTGTATCACTGTGGGAGGATACTGAGCATACTGTACACAGAAATAAATTCCCGCATCTTCAGACTCCATGCTGCTGATGGTCAAAGAATAGTCTGTCCCAGACCCACTGCCACTGAACCTTGATGGGACCCCGTTGTCCAAGTTGGATGCACCGTAGATCAGGCGTTTAGGAGCACTCCCTGGTTTCTGCTGTAACCAGCTTAAATAACTACTAATGCCCTGGCTTGCACTGCAAGTGATGGTGACTCTGTCTCCCAGAGATGCAGACAGGGAAGATGGANACTGGGTCATCTGGATGTCACATCTGGCACCTAGGATGGAGACATAAGAAATACTTACATGATACAAAAGGACTGCCCCCAAATGCCAGTCAACACTAATTACAGCATAATAGTAAAATTCCCATTATAGTCACTTTTTACCTGGAAGCCAGAGCAACAGGAGCCCAAGGAGCTGAGCAGTCACCTTCATGTCTGTGCTGAGTCCTGACTGCAATGACAACTGCATAGGGTGTAACTGGTATATGAAGAAGTACTCAAGGCTGTGCAATGAATGCATGCAAATCAGTGAATACCAGTTAGGGCTGGGCACAGCTGCAAGACTTGCTCATCTCAGTAACTGAGCACAAGCACAGGGTCCCTAGATGCCCAAAGTTAGACTGTATACATGTCTACAAAGAATACACTTCTTTTTCAATTTTAAAATTATACATGACATTTCTAATGTATATAAGTTCTATTTTGAATAATAAATTTCAAAGATTAGTTGGAGTAATGTAGACAAATATCTTGCTGTCAGGGAGTACACAACAGAGAAGGAACTATTAAATCTTTAACTAACTCAATTAATTCTGATTGGTTAAAAAATACTTGGCATATGCTTGTGAGTTTGGAGTTGTCATTTCTATAAATTAAAAGGATAATGTATCAAGACCATTTTAATGTATTAAAGGTAAGATTTTATAGCTTTAACTATACTTACTATGGTACAAATAGAGGAATTACACAATAGGTGCACATAAAAAGGTGTGTCACTTGGTGTCCTGACACCATATGAATATGGAGGTCCTTTCATGCTCACAGACTAAATCGGTTGCACATTTATTTCCATTTGGGAAATTCCATATTGGCTCTCTTCTACCATTTGCTACTATTCCCCACAACTCCTTAGCATAGAGGATTGACTAGTAATGACAGACTTGAATGTTATAACAGAAAACATTGCTGCATAATACATGACTCTGCTGTGTATTACAAAGAACCAAGAGTGTGGAGGGGTATCTCAAGATGAGCCACTGAAGTTCATGGAAGAAGTGAAACTAGAGATGATGACAATGACAGACAGCAGTGTTTGAGACCTGCCATGCCAACAAAGAGACTGACTTTGTGTGGAAGTTCAACAGGAATGAGCTGAAGAGGAGTGACAAATGGAGAGCAAATGTCATTACAAGAACCAAGTCCACTTCTTTCTTCATTCCAGAGATCATTTTGGAAGCTGAGGGTGCATGACACCAACTTAGGGATAACCTGGAAACCACTTTCACTTTCCCAAAGAAAACTCTTGGCAGTATCAGTATTTTAATTATAATTCTTAATTAGTAAAAAAAATAATAATATTTTCACTTTTCACTCTTGAACAGTAACTGGAGACATTATACTGATTTAGTCAGCAGCCTCACTCTCTTCATGTGTGTCTCAGTCTGCAAACAAGCAAAGAGGCAGTAATGTTGGTGTATTCTCATAACACATATATTTGAACACCATGCATCTCACATCAGTGCTTTAGCCTTGGCCATCCAGTCTTATTTGTCATCTAAAGAAATAGAACCTATTCAGTCTTCAATAACCTTGTCCTGGAGCCAGAGAATCCCAAGCGTCTTTTAGAAAAAAAACAAAAAAGCTGTTAAAAGAATAGACATTTTTGCAGCCTGAGCCTGACCCTGCTGATTTTTCAGCATCTGGTCATGAGTGATGAGTGTGAACAAACACCCAGGATTAAAGCAGCTTCTTCAGGACACCCTCCACCACACAGCAGCTTTTGGTGGATTAATAGGAATGCTGGTTTCTCTGTCTCTTCACTCTCTTTCTGCTGATATCTACCAGCTGGACCTCTACCTCTCTGATCTTTGAGGCCTGGAAGACAGTTCTGCCTTCTCACATGATAACCCCAGGATCTGGAGGAAGCACCACTCAGGACACTTTAATGGATGATAACAGGAGGATGACAGTTCCTCTCAATCTAAAACAACAAGTAAATCATTATTTATTTTGCAAGGTATCTGGGATCTGAATTCTTACCACACCTCCTTGAATAATATGTACAAACATGATGGGAATGCCAGAAAAATTCAACTTCCTTTTACCAAGTGTCCTTAGATTGGATTAAGTCGTAAATGCTTCTGTTTCCTAAGAAAATGTGTGTTGATGGTACAGTAGTGAGCATAGCTGCCTTCTCAAAAAAATTCCAATAACTTCTTAGGAATCTCTAACTCACACATTCTGAGTAAATACTTGTAGGACTTGAGATTTGGGTGTCTTCCTCCTCTGTTGCTTTTTTTTTAACATGAACATAGCCATATTTATTATGGTACTGTTCACAAAAGCTAAGATGAAATCAGTGCACGTGCCTATCAGCAGACCAATGAATTTAAAAATGTGGCATATGTGCACCATAGACTATTGTACAGTCACAGAGAAGAATGAAATCTCATCATTTTCAGCAAAATGGATGGAACTGTAAGACATTATGTAATGTGTTATCATATATTACAAGCTAGATTGAAAAAGATAAACAGCATGTGTAGATGCAAAAGAAAAGAAAGAAAAAAACATTGATCCAAAGTAGAAATGTGATCACTAAAGATTAAAGTGAATAGTTGAGGGGACAGAGAGGTTGGATTTGGTCAGTGGATGCTGTGTGCATGAAAAAAAATGCTGCACTGAACTCCACTTTTACAGTCAACAGTGCGTCTATAAAAAGGACTTCTGTTGGGTTTTATTTAATACTTCTAAAGGTCAGGTTTTAAAGACAGGATACTAGCTATTGGTTGAGGGATAATGGATCTCAGTGAACCTTCCCATAACTATCCAAGTTTAGTTTCTAGAACTTAGAAATTAAAAGTTACAAGTCAAAATGACTTGTCAGATGTGATTGGGTTACGATTGTGATGGTATGGACATCCTGAAGTATGTGAGTGTGATCAATATTATCACAAGTGCTTTTCTAGTAGAGAGAGAAGAGGTTTAGCTATATAGAATGGTGGTTGCAATGGAAAAGATAGCAGAATTGTGGGAGCTAGTGCCATTGTTCAGGGAATGTGGTGATTTCTTGGACAAAAAATTGTTAACATTAGATTCTATGCCCTGGAGTCTTCAGGACACCCACAGCTCTCCTTATCCTTGAGTTAAATTTGGGAGACTGCTGACCTCCAGAACTGTAAGAAAATTGTTTTCTGAATCAGTTCTGAAGCTATTGACATTTATCCACAGAAAACTAATAGAAAGCATTGTCTTTGACTTCTCTGTGTATGTGGCTTTCCTTAATACTCCAACATTTCTAGAATTCTTATCAGTTGGTGTTATTGTGACAAGAGATAATGGCTTTTCTTTAATAAGAGAGTTCCAGAGTTAATCTTGGATATAAAATCTTTTGCCAGCTATGAGTAACTAAGAAAAAACCTGAAATATAAGTTTAAAGGAGGACATGTTCCTTTTCTATCACAGAATTCCAGGTGTCCACACATCATGACACCAATGTATTCTTTCTGGGCCTGGGATGAGACAGAGCATGGTGATAGATGCTATATGAAGTAGAGCATCTTTGTTCAAAAAATGAAAGCGCCAGAGAGATCTAGAGTGATGGTGAGAGATAATAGACCAAAAGCTAGTTGGGGGAAAATAATCTATTCTTCAGAGCATTCTGTAGTTACTTTCCTCTCCTAACTAGATGCAATCTCTTAGTTTCTTCCACTTCCAAGTGGTACAATCAAGTAGCGATGGAGTTTTCAACTCAGGCATTTGAGAGAACACTACAGACTCAAACTATTACATTCTGCTCCCAAATGTTCTTGCTTGTCTTATGACTCTGTCAGTTCTTATAGCTTTTGCATTTTGTAAAAGTGAAGTCAAAAGCCACTTGTGAAACTCAAGACATGATTTTAGCAGTAAGATTATATAAAAATCTTCAAAAATAGAAGATAGTTATTATGTTAAATGTTTGTAATCATGGAATTCCTAACACTTATGAAGATAATCTGTGTGAATCTTGCCTCATGTCTCAAAAAGGAAAGAAAAAAGAGAACGCAGAATGCCAACTATATGCTTCCAACAGACAATGGAAAAGGGTGAACATTCCCATTTCTAAAAGAATGCATAAAAAAAATCCCAAACAAGAACTGAAGGAAAGCAAGACCATAACCAAAAAGTTTAAGTATTAAATCCTAGTGCATGATGTCTACCATGCAGAACACATAGTGGTTGACATGCACTCAGACAAGCTTGCGAAGTACTAAATATATGACTTTGTCCTCTCTAACCACATAATTACTGTCTTGGGTTGGCTTCATATTCTGCCCAGAATTATCATCAAAAAATGTTCTATGTTCTTGACATGGCTTTCTTCCTAGGGAATCCAAAGATACAATATACTGTCTGGCCTCAAAGTCATTACTATGATATCTTGAAGGAGGCATTCATGACCCCATAACTGTTGCATTCTCCATTTCTGCAGCACTAGCACCATGCGGCAGTAACTATGGTTGTACAAAACTTCTCACCCTATGACAGACAAGAGGCAATAGAGTGGGTGAACTAGAGAGTGAAGATAATATAAATCCTCTCAGGGATGCCCTGAGTGACACACCTTCCATTTCAGTCACATTCCTTCAGATCCCACAGATTTCAAAAGTATCATCTCCTGAGGAAGAATATTCCATCCATGAGTCTGGGACACACTGCAGACCTGAAGGGTAACTCTTGAATTAAGTACTTCCATTACTTTTGTGATTTAGGTAGGTGAGAATCTGAATATTAATACTCTGTAGGAGACCAATGTTTTTTGTTTTCTTTTTTCTTTTTATTATTGACTCTGAGAATTTCATACAGTGACTTTTGATCATATTTATTCATACACCCATAAGTTCTCCCATAATCATTCCTTCTCTTTCCATCTTGTGCCCTAATTCTTCACTTAAGTTTTTCTATTTAAGCCACATTATGTTTATAGGATCTCCTAATATGAGAAGTCAAGAGTCAGAGATTTAAATGAAAGAAATCAGCCATACTAGGACAATGTCAGGTATGCGTTGCTCCCAGTTCTAAACTAGCTTTGATTCCAGTTTGCGAAGAAACAAGAGATTCATGTTGTATAGACTGACCTGAAGACAGATTCAGCTTGTATTATGTGGAAAACAAAACAAGAAATTTTGAGTTTCACCTAAATCTGTTTTTGTCTTTTCTAGCATTCCATAGGCTTGAGTCACATAATGGATAAATGTGTCCCTAAGCAAATAAACCATAGGAAGCCAGACTTGTCTGCATTCAAATCTCATTCCCAGCACCCACTGACTATGTAACTTCTAACAAACAATTTGTGTGCTTTGATAAAATCACAATCTATAGCAAGTATGTACTCAGTTTTGAATAACATAGTGTACCATCTAGAGTAAGTTTTAAAAACATTTATGTATTTATTGATGTTTTTTAACATGTATCTGTTTGAGCCTGAGTGAGTACATGTGCAGCATGAGCAGGCAGGATCCAGAGGAGTCCAGAAGAGGGTAGGTATGAAACACTTGATCTGGATGCTAGGACAAAACAGACAAATCCTCTGCAAGAACAGTAAACATTCTTGACTGTGGACTCATCCTTCCAGGCCCCAATTTTTAAAAAGAATCACACAAAGGGTTATGTACTATGCACTCATGTAACATACAAGTGGGCAGTTACAGCAGTACTATGTGAACAAAAGTTTCTGAAAAGAATCATGACTTCCACTGAGTCTCTGCTAGGCTGATTAACTGACAAGAACTTCAGTGATTGTGGAGAAATAGGAGTGTTATCAGTCAAGAGACTAATTTAGTCGAGAGACTAAAATTTATTTCAGACAAATTTTAGAACCCTTAACAGCCGGACTTCCTTGCCCCCCTCCCTGACTGACCTAACACTTTGTGACTAACAGGTAAAAGGGTTTGTTAACAGATCCTGAGCTACCACCAATCACAGGACTAGGTAAGAATGTTGTTAGATAGCATCTGAGGCCTACAGCAAAGGTTTTTCTACTTGGATTTAATACTCTATTAGTGCTTCCACCAACGCATTGAAAAGTGGCTCAGTTCATGACCTTCTTTGTTCTGCTACTATAAAAACTTCATCTGAGTGTTACTGGCTAGAAACATGGAATTAAGGGTGACCTAAATCTGTGTTCCCAGGCTAAGGTCATTTATATTTGGCTACAGAATAAACTATCTCTCATACTCTTTGAGATGTGAGTAGTGTTTTTGTGTTGACAACTGGAACAGCTCAGAGTGGTGAAGCATGTATGTTCACAGAAGTGAAGATAAGAAGGCTAGGAAGGAGAATGAAGAGTAAATAAGGTGTGTTAATTACAAAATATCTTCTGCTGTATGTATCCTAGCAATTGATTGATCATGGCTCTGGTCTTGAAATAACTTAATAATTTTATTTATAAAAGCTAGCTATTATTGGGATGAGCTTACAAGTCAACATTTCCTTTCTTCATGCCTCATAGTTCTGAGCACACTTGCCACCTTTTTATACTGAAGATACTTAAATCCTACCAAGCATGTAAGAAATAACAAGTAGTCCTTGAGTTATGCTACAAAATCTAACAAATAATCTCTGAGTTGTGCTATAAGATCTGACAAAGAATCCCTGAGTTATGCTACAATATCTAAGAAATCACAAGTAGTCCCTGAGTTACGTTACAAGATATAATAGTTGCTAATGGTCACAAAACTTCCTTTGGAAGAATTGACATGAGTTTTAAATTAAAACTTTTTAAATCTGTTTTTAAAGACAAGGCATACATAACCTACAATTCTGGTACAAATGTGATCTCTTTTATCATTATCCCAATTCTGCTTCTACAACATTTTTCCTGTTATTTGAGTATATAAATTAACTGTAAGAGATGATTGCTCCTACTGGATATATGTATTTCCTATTGGACAAGTACCCACCCTTCACATATGAATAAATTACATCTGTGTCTTTAAATATGTTTTATTTGTAAAAGAATGTGTATATATATGTATATATATATATAAACATTTTGAGAATGTTAAAGATATTCTTGATGGCCTCTTTAGAAACAAGCAAAGGAAGAAATGGGTTTTTCAGGCTCCTTATTATAGTCAGAGCAATGTAATATCTGAGAACACATGGCTTCTGTCCTATCTTCTAAGTTAAATAACGTCCATCCTCATACCTTTGGCTGTGCTGCCTCAAAATGATCACAGCAGGACTAGTTCATTATCAATACTCCTTCACAAAAAGAGGAGATGAACTGGATATCCCAGCCAATTTAAAAACACAGAAAGTAAATGGAACTAGAAAATGTCCTCATACATACTGATCATAGGTTTTTAAGTGAGACTGCTTCTGGGTCATTCACACTCACAACAGTAACTCCTTGCCAATTATCTGTAAGCCCAACAAATTCATTGGTACCCCAGGGAGAACGTTGATGAATTTGAATACTGATTTGTCTTGGAGACCTTATGAAAAGGGGATAGACATTGCTTGGTTCTCCTACCCAGAGACAGAATTCAACAAAAATAATAATGAATAGATAATATATAATTATTATAAATTCATTTGTTAATGATACTATATCTCATGGTACTATAAAATAAAAAATATTAGAAGGATGTAAATATGGAAATTATTTTAGTAAAGAAGGATTTATATAAAGATTAAGATAGATGGATATTTTCAGAATAAAAAATATTAGAAAGCTTTTGCAATTTTGGAAGGTCTGAGTAAGTTATTTAAGGTATGTAAAGGATGAGACTTAGAGATGATGTGTATGGTATTAAAGTCTCTAAGGTCTAAGATCAATGATTACAAAAACTGGCTAAGCTGTATGTCCAATCAATGCTTATTTAGAAGTATCTGACTATTGAAATATTAAAAAGTAGTTAAAAGAACCAGACTGGTGTAACTGATCTTCTGGATGTTTAATAACCATACCTGAAAGCTATTCTAATGTGGTCAGAAGCACTAAAAGAGAGAACATTTTCTCCCTTGATTTCTAAAGTCACCAAGGTCTTAGGAGGAGGTGTAGAAATGTTCGGCAGCCATGGGAAATCACCTGTTCTTCTGTTGAGGGAGGACATGGAGACCCCACTCAATGATTCTAACAGGAGTCCAGTCTATAAAGACTAAGGTCAAAACAGGAAAGATTTACTCAGTGATTCCAGGGGAAGTGACAGCAGGACAAGCAAAGTCTTTGACTTCTCCTCACAAATATGGACAACTGGTAAAGAATGGGTCAAGGAGTCAGAGATTCCTCTCAAGCCCAAGTGACCCCTGAAAACTAGATCTTCAATTGTTCTTACCAATACAAAAACAAAGAATGGTTTTGGCCACCTATGGTCTAAACACCCAGAAGGAAAGTACAGCCAACATTAAGATGATAGGTATGTTTCTTTAACAATTCAGGGAACTACAGTCCTCAGACAGTATATGTAGCCATATGAAAATCTTTTTGGACAGTTATTGCTCACTAATGATTCTCTTCCTGATAAGATCTGCATTGACTTACTTTAGTTCTACAGTATCCTTCCACAGCTGAGAAACAGACTTATCTGCTTAAATGGTGAAGTCAAATCTAAAAGCACCAACTACGCAGTGCTATCTGTTTCTGGAAGAGTGCTTCTCACAGATACAATGTGTCCTTCCATACTGTCAACATTATGTTCACTGAATAAAGGAGACTGCCTGATACACATTAACCAAACCCAGAGTTTTGGGAAATTATTCAGGATATCCAAAGGTGTCCTCAGGATTTTGCTAAACAAACATATAAAAGGAATCAAGAGGACTCTATGTCTCTCTTAATTTGTCAGTTAAGATGCTGACTTTAACTCCTGTTACAAAGCTCATAGGTGAATGTTCCTTATACAGTAGTCTTATGTGACAAACAGTGGGTTTCAGTCACCTTATCCTTCTACAGAACTCTGGTACATGGTTCTGTTACATTTATTTTCACTAAACAAAATGTACACTAATATTGATTTATAAATTTTTCCACATTAACTTTGTCTCTTAATGTTCCCCACAATTTGTGCATATAATACCTCCCTCACACAGCACAATCCAGAAATGCATGCTATGATCCAACAGTCGACTTATGTTCTGGATCTTTGCCATCTGTTAAGTTTTATTCTGGTCCCATAGATGGACCCTCTTCTGAGGCACTCTAATTATTGCCCCTTTCCATATCACCCCTTTTGACATCTCTAAGTAGGAGAGATCTGTGTCCTCAAACTCTTATGCTGGTTTGAAAGAAAATGACCCCCAAAGGAAGTGATAATACTAGGAGGTGTGACTTTGTTGGAGTATGTGTGGTCTTGTTGGAGGAAGTGTGTCATTGTGAGTGTTGGCTTTGAGGTCTTCTATTCTCCAGCTACTCCCAGTGAGACAGACCACTTCCTGTTGCCAGCATAAGATATAAGTCCTTCTTTACTCTCAGCTCCTCTCCAGCACTATGTTTGTCTGCATGCTGTCATGTCACACCATGATGATAATACACTAAACCTCTAAAACTGTAAACCACCCAATAATTTTTTTCTTTATAAGAGTTGTCTTGGTCATAGTGTCTCTTTACAGCAATAGAAACCCTAACTAAGACAGAAATGGTACCAGGAACTAGAGTATTGCTGTGAAAGGCCTAACTATGCTTTTGTATGAAGGAAAATGGACATTGAGACTGTGGATTAAAAAAGCAGTTGGATGCTTTAAGTGTCATACTGGAAGACATGGAAGACAGTGTTCGGAATGTAATTTGATGAACTGTGGGGGTCTTGCTCAATAGTTTACAAAGGAGAAGAATATTAAAATGTGGCCTAGAGGTCATTTTTGGGACATTTTGCTGAAGAATGGATCTGCTTTTGCCCTGTCCAAAGAGTCTACCTGAAGATAAATTAAAGAATTTTGAATTAATTCTGTTGGCAGAGGAAATCTCAAAACAGCCTAGAATAGACTCTGTCATGTGGGTATTAGTGGTAACTCTAATTAACACATATTATGAAAATGGACAAGCCAAACAAGGAAATAAACAGATGAAGAAATGGAATAAAGGGAGTGGTGACATTGGGGCAAGATCCCACCTAGCTAAGTTTCCAACTTATGAAAAAGAATTAAAGAAAAGCTCAAAGCCAGCTGTGGTGGTGCACGCCTTTAATATCAGCACTCTGAAGGCAGAGGCTGACAGATCTCTGAGTTTCAGGCCAGTCTGGTCTACACAGCAAGTTCAAGGACAACCAGGCTTGACGGTGAAGAGAGCCATCAAAAACAGAAAGCTGATGAAGGTGCAATTGAACAAGGGGGCCATGTTCCAGCCCCAGCAAGCAGTAGAACTTGGCAGCTTCAGCCATGTAGTTCTGGCTTTAGTCGAGGAGCAACTAAAAAAAGCTGCTGAGACCAGGCATAAGTCAGAGGCATCCCTGAATGGAGGCCTAGGGAGGTTATTGCATGAAGCTGTGTAGTTGAAGCCTGGATTGTCTTGGACACCCCAAGATGCTAGAGATGCCAGAGTCACAGGATACCTGCAAAGGAAAGCTGCAAACAGGAAATGAAATCAGCCCAAGAGAAAGAAGTGTGTTGCGTACAACAAGCTGAAAGGAGTTGGAGATTGGAAGAGCATTCTGAAATCAGACATGGAGATGCAGAGTTTGGAGTTTGCCCAGCTGGTTTTGGTCCAGTTTTGGTCCAATATTTCCTCACTATGCTCCGTCCCCTACGTTTTGGAATGATAATTTATATCCTGTGCCATTATATGTTGGAAGGATGTGACTGCTTTTTGATTTTGATTTTACAGGGGATTACAGTTAGGAGGTTGCATGAATCTCAGAAGAGAGTTTTAACTTTGAACTTTTACATAAGTTTGAGACTGTTACAGATTATGGAGACTTTTGAAGTTGAAATAAATGTATTTTTGCATTATTATATTGCTCCAGACCTTTGGAGGCCAGGGAATGGAATATGGTGGTTTAAAAGATAATGGTCCCCAAAGTGAATGGCACTATTAGGAGGTGTGGCTTAGTTGGAGTAGGTGTGGCTTTGTTGAAAAAAGAGTGTTACTATGGGGGTGGGCTTTGAGGTATCCTGTCTCAAGCTACTCCCAGTGAAACAGAACAATTCCTGGTGCTTGCAAATCAAGATGTAGGAATCTCAGCTCAATCTCCAGCACCATGTCTGCCTGCATGCCACCATGTCGAACGATGATGATAATGGACAAAACCTCTGAAAATGTATGCCACCCCAAACATATAGTTGTCTTCTATAGGAGATGCCATAGCCATGGAGTCTCTTTAAAAGCAATAGAACACTAAGACAACTCCTAAAAGCATTTCAGGTGTTCTCTGGAAGTGAGAATAATGAGTCATCCAATTCATCCCTCTTCTTGCCATTCTGCACATTGTTTTTTCAGGACTCAGACCTAAAATATCTGACTTGAAGATATCTTTGCATCAGTTAACCTCTCTGTCTCACCATCTCTCAGAAAAAACAATTAAAGAAATTTCAAATTGGTTTAATATTCTTCAGCACAAATTTGATTCTTTGGTTTCTATAGTACTCTAAATAGGACTAGATCTGAAGACTGCTAAGAATGGGAATTTTTCCCTCCTTAAACAATGCTGCTTCCCTGTCAACAAATCCAAAGGGTTTTGTGATGGGGCCCACAGACACTGAAACCAGAAAAAAAATTCAATGGCATGCCTCTGCCTATGCATAGGCTTTCTTCCCTTCCACACAAGTCCTTCCCTTTGATCAATCCCTTCCTCATTTTTATTCTCATAGTCACATTTTTGCTATTTCCTTTAAATGTTTTATGTACTGCATATACCTTCCTTAAAGTAAATAGATTCCTTCTGTAACTGAAGAGGAATGTTCTATGGAAGTTCTTCCCATGGCTCTCCCCCTACAACAACATCATTCATTTCTGAGGTATCTCAGGAATTAACCCTTTGGGCAACGAAGAAGAGCTCTGGCTGCATGGGACCTTCATATCTTTCACCCCAGACTAAATACATCTCCTTTCATCAGTCCTATATTTTCTCCCCACCTCTTCTTTCCAAGCTCTGTAGGCCCCTGTTGCTTTTGCTAGCTTTCTTGTATGCAGCACATGTGTCAGTGTAACTAGTCACTAATTTCCTAAAGGACTGAACCTAGAAGAAAAAAATTCTCATAACATTTTTTTATCTCAATTGTACTACAGTCCTTGGCTTCATTCACTGCCACCCTTACTTCATCCTTTTTAAGGTGCTCCCTCATCTCTAACTTTTCAAAGTGAAATATGCTTTTTACTATACACAGTTCTTTTTACCTGATCATGATCCTTCTATGGACTCTACTCTTGCCTCGACCCTTAATCTCTGCACAGGAGAGATAGATACCCTATTAAACAGAAGTCACCAGCTCCTAAAGGTTTAGAGTTCCACTTACTCATCTAATTGCTGGTGCTATCTGTCCATTAAGGTCCAATGTTCCTGGGCTGTCCCTGCCTCCCTGTCACTATAGATCTGCACCCCTCTCATGCTA